>APFE030415112.1:0-140663 GCA_000404065.3 Pinus taeda
GTAGCATTCAATGGTTCCAATCACAGCATGCACCAGTAAGACTCAGTTCCTGTAAACTCCAAGCTTTATTTATAACATCTTTCTGCAAGTTACAGCCGAGTTCTCATTTCTTCATAAGAGAACAACAAAGCTCACAAAAACCCCTTGAAAGTTTGTGCGAGGGGGAATATATACAATAGGTTTTACAAAATATCTAAATGCTGAGTCATTTGATACATTAACTATGCTCACCAACTTTACAAAGTATCAGATAAGAAAGTTATTGCTACTCTGAATGTAAAATAAATGGTCTTTAATGCTGTCAGGTCTCTTCTTGACCTTTGGAGGAGACTGAGTCGGTTGAGCATTTCTGCTTTAAATGCTGAATGATGTGAATGATGTGTCTTTATGATCTGTCATGCTGAAGCTGTTCTCGGCCCTGCTACCTGTAGCTGTCATTGCTGCTTTTGGTGGCCGAATCTTCCTGCTGAGGTGGCTCATTCCACCTTTTGGTCATAGTATATGCCCCACACTTTCTGAATGTGACGGCTTATATATTTCGATGACAAAATTTAGATGAAACCTCTTGTTTATAATAATAACTGTATCATGGAGGCCCACCAATCCTGCGTAGGCAATTGATGCCTCAAAATTGCATCCATGGTCTCAGCTGCCTCTGTGTATTTGTAGAAGTTCAGAGGCACTTCAAACAGATGGCTAATCTCATTCATAATAAAAAACAAATTCTCTACTCTGTCATAAAGACTTTGCCCATATGCTGGCCCTGTTTCCTATGAGCTACTTGATCCTTGACTGATCTGATTGGTGGAAAATGTGTTCACCCTCTTTGCATAAAATTCATGTGATAGAATTTTTCCTGCACTGTTGAGTAAGCTGGGGAGACCTCTGCCCTGTAATGCTGCAAATTTGTCCATGAACCTGTTTACCTCTGTTTGCATATCTTGGCTTCTTCTATCCAATGTCTGTACCAGGCTTTTCAGTGTGAGGACCCTCTTAATTAGCTAGATAGTCTCCATCCTGTTGGAGATCCCAATTGCTGCCAGCTGAGGACCTGTCCGGTTACTGAGCACATTGATCATTCTGCTGGCTATCTCAGGCATACTGCCTAGAGATGCCCTTGCTCTATGCACTTCCCTTTGTGCTTTGCCTATGAGCTCCATTTGCTCATGAATAGTTTCAATGTATTGCCATTGGTCCGTTATTGATTGGCCAATGTGGGTCCACAAAACTCTTATGATCTCAGCCACCACTTTGTCAAGGGTGAGCTCTTTCTCCAACTCTTTTATCCTTTCCTTGAGAGTTTTTATTTCTCTCCCTTTCTCAGCCACATTCTGCTTTGATTTATCATACTTCTCATTCAGCTTGGCCAACTCATCCTTGGCTCCATTCAGTTCTGTCATCTGGGCTTCTAGGGCCTGGACCTCATTCAACAATTTCTGCATGTCGAGGCTCGGAGCCTGCTCTGTAGATGGTGCTGGTGCTGTTGTTGATGTTGATGGTGGTGCTGCTGATGTTGATGGTGGTGCTGCTGCTGCTTCTGTGGGAGGAGGAGTGGTCTTTGGAGGCTCCTCAAGGTTTATAACCTCTGGAGGGGGCTGAGAAGTCTGGCCTCCCTCTTTCTGCTGCTGGGCTGCCTGCAGTGCAGCCTCTGTGTCTTCCAGCCTCCCTTTTGTCTGCACTAGTTGCTTGTGCAGAGCTACCAACAATGTGGCTATCTCTTGTTCTTGCTTCTGCTGGGCAACCTCATCTGTTTGGGGGTGAATGGTTGTTGTGAGCTTTGTTGTTCTCTTATTAAGAAATGAGAACTCGGTTGTAACTTGCAGAAAGATGTTATAAATAAAGCTTGGAGTTTACAGGAACTGAGTCTTACTGGTGCATGCTGTGATTGGAACCATTGAATGCTATAGGATTCTAGTGCTATGGCTTGATATAATAAGTGTTTCTCTATCTCTGTTAATTTTTCTGTTATTTGTTTTAACTCGTGACTCTCACATGTTGTTATAAATCTAGGAAAGAAAGAAAAAGAATAGCTCAGGATTTGTCCATGGAGACACCCTGATCTCAATCTATCTTCACTATAAATGTTTTGCATACCTTCAGCTGTTTAAATTGGAATTCTTAACTGCTCCAATAAGATCTGAATATCTCACAGTCACTATTTGGTAATTCATTTATGCTACTAAGTAGAGATTGTTGTTCAAATTGATATCACACTGTCAGTAACTCCATATCCCATTGTTTCACTCACTAAATCGGAAATTATATTAACAATAGCCATCTAGCCTTGTAGCAAAACTTTCTCCATCATAGGCACCAGAACTATCTCACTTTTCTGACTCCATATGCCCAATGCATTAACTCCTTCTGCACTCTTCATGCCCTTCTTACAACTAAATTTCACCAACCAAAGTCTTAAACAGGCAACTGGAACTTTTAACTAGCCTAAAATACTCACAAAGCATATCTGAAACTTAAAGAGAGAGCCCTCTCTGATTATAGATAGGCTAGGATCTATAATCCAAAGGTTGGTTAGTGGTTACCCCGGCCGTATTCCCTTGGGAGTCATAGGGAACAACCTGGGTGTTAACAACCTCGGTCGTATCCCTTCAGGAGCTTAGGGACAACCTGAGTGTTAACACCCAACATTCAATAATTTTTGCAATTCATCTTTCACAACTTCTCTTAAAGCAGGGTTCATCCTCCTTTGTGGCTGTCTCACATGCCTGGCTTTTTCTTCTATGTAAATATGATGAATTCATGTGTCTGGGTGAATTCCTCTCATATCTGTATATTCCCATGCAAATGTATCTAGAAATTTTTTCAAAGATTGGATTCACTGTCTCTCTTGTTCATGGGTTAAAGAAGAATTGATATTCAAATATTTTTCAGGAAAACTTTCAACCACCTTACTCCCCCATTCAGACATAGAATATGCAAGAAATGTAGATACTGAGGTTGGATGCAACTCGGTTGTTGTATTATTTTCATGAAAATCTTGTAGATTAGTAATGAAATCTGAACTATCATTAGGTTGCCCATCTTCTTGCTATAAAAATCAAGATTATAAATACAACAATTTGTCATATTCTCGTCTGAATTTTCTTAAAGGCTCATGGCTTGGGCAATGGTTAAAACTGGTCGGACACATTCAGAATCATGTTCTTCTTCTTCTTCTTCAACCCAATGTGTGTTTGTTGATCTAAGGAGAGGCTGAGTAGGGGTATACAAATTGATATACTTTGTTTCAGTCCCATGGGTGATGGTCATATCCCTAGACCTACACCTTATGTAAGCATCTGTCGTGGCTAACCACGATATCCTCAAGATCAATGGATGACCTCCTAAGTTGGTTTTGGGCTGAAGAACATAGAAATCTGCAGGGTATGTCCAGGAATCTAATGAGATGACAATGTCCTCTAAAACCCCCTATGGTTTTACCTTAGACCTATCAGCCAATTCATGCATGGTAGGGGTGGGTAAAAAATCAAAGGTTCCTATTTTGGCCAAGGTTTCCATGGTCATAACATTTATGGCAACACCTAAATCAATTAAAGTGTTTCTTATAGGCTGTCCATTGATAAAGGTGGTAACCACAGGAATTCCAGGGTCTGCATATTTTTCAGTAACACATCCAGTAAACATCAAGCTTGCTAGCTTTCCACCTACTTGGATTGTGGAGATTTCTCTCTTTTTTCTTCCGAGTTTCCTAGTACATAGCTCCCTTGTAGAAGTGAGGCTTCTGTGATTCATCATAGTTATAAGAAGAGCTTCGGCGTAAATCACATGAAAAAGACATTTGTCAAATGTCTTTTTCATGTGATTTACGTCGAAGCTCTTCTTATAACATAGCTCCCTTACTGTTTTGGCATAAATTGGGATGTCTTTAATTGTTTGCAGTAATGGGATCTTGATGCACACATTTCTTAATTCAGAAACATGATCAAGCTCACATTTGGGTTGTTTTGGTCTTATTTCCATTTTCTCCAAAAAATGAGGTTGGATATCTTTGGATGAGGAAGGTTCTTGTGGCCTTGATGTGGGTTGTACTACTGGTTCAGGTGTGGTTTCAACTTGAGGCATCTCTGGAGGATCTTCCTTTTCAATCTCTTCAATTCTTCTAGGCTAATTTATCACTTTTCCTAACCTTATCTAGATTTCCTACAGCGACACAGGAAATTCCTGCAGAAAAGGAACAAAAACTTCCTGCAGCGACTGCGGTGCAATACATTAGGTAGGAAAAGTGGGATAAGGGACCAATCCAATGTTGTGAGAGGATTGGATGGTTTTATTGTTTGGGTTAGACATTGGCTGGGCAGGAAGCTACATGGGACGAGGTTGATTTGGTGGGGCAGGAAATTGAGGTTGTTGTTGTTGAGGTTGGACTAATGGTTGTTGAGTGGGTTGTGGAGGATTGAAATTTTGGGGAGAAGAAGTCTGAGTGACAGGGTGAAAAAATTTCCCTGCCAAGGCTATTGTGGAGGCGAGGTTTGCCAAGGCATTGGATTATTCACATTTGATTTGGGTTATAAGAATTTTGAAAATGTGACCGAATTTGATTAAAAGAAACTTGAAAATGTGACTAATTCATACCCGCAACACATGGTTTCCATTGTCTTTGAGGTGCCATAGCATAGAGCACACTGAGAGCCCTTTGATCTACCATATATGATGCTTTAATTTTAGGAAGTGAAGGACATTGCTCAGTGGAATGTTCTGCTTCACAAGTTAAGCATGGTTCCTCAGACACTCCCTTGAAGCATGTTTCTTTTGGCATTTTGGATAGAACATGGCTAAGGCTTTTTCTAGCTCCTCTTTCTCCTATTTCTTCTTAACCTACAAAATATCCAATTGAGAAGACAATGTGCTAAGAATATCAGTTTTAAAATTTTTAAATAAGTTACTCATTTCTGCCCTGGTTACTCCAAACTCCAACAACTGGCTTAACAATTCTAGAAGTAGTACTTCTAGTCCCACCTCCAACTTTAGAATTTCCTATTGAATATCATCGACAAAGTTCACATACATCATCATATCCCAACTTAGAGATATCACCTCCCCCCATCGGATTCAAGATCTCAAGATATTCTGGACTAATGGCTCTCAACAAAATTGTTCTTTTGGTGTCATTACTCAACTGATTCATTTTATATCTATGCAACTTGTATTGAAATATTTCCACCAAATCCTCAAGACTCCCCCCCTCCTTCTGAGTCATGCCAAAGATTTCTTCCCTGAGATCCCTAGTCTTACAATAAACTTGATATTTCTTCAAGAAAACACTCTTCATTTCGTCCCAAGTTGTAATGGAGTTTGAAGCCAAACCCATAAACCACCTGAGAGTTGCATCCTTTAGTGTTGCAGGAAACAACTTTAGCTTTTGAGCATTGGAAGAATAGTCATATCTCCTACACAACATATCAAACTCAAATAAAAAGGCATCAGGATCTTCACTAGGAACCCCTCTGAAATTAGGCACGGTTGAAGGAGGAATGTTCTTCATTTAAGTAGCTCTGTCAGCCTCCTTGATAGGGGATTCAAATGTAACCAATTCTTCTTCCTTCTCATCATATCCCTTTGTGTGACCAGTCCCCTCTTCATGAGGTATTCGGGTCCGAAAGGGATTATGGGCTAGGTAATTTGCAGATCCTGCTGAACCAGGAGATCCAAAATGGGCAATATTAGAAGGCTTCCATACAGGAGTAGGTTCTGGGCTCTTTTCAGGACCACAGACCTCCAGACCAGACTCGTCTTCTTTTACTACCTTTGATTTTGTAGACTTGTTTTTCTTGGCCAATGTATTAGTAAATGAAGTAGTGTTTGCACCACCAAAAAAGACATTGGTAGATGTTGGACCCAAGAACTTACTTTAAAAAATTCACAAGACAACAAAAACTACTTACAGACAATTAGGGCACGACTTTGGCAAATAATTTTACCTCTTTCGGTGCGAAGGTTTTTCCTTACATCTTATCACTTCAACTCCCCCAGCCCTGAAAATTTCAAACAATGTGTAAAACACAAAAACACTTCAGTATTACCCCTTTAGCACCTTCCCATAAACAACGCAAAATGTTGATTCAAATTATATTGCATAATTTGAGAAACATAAATTATCAACTTAGGAAGGTAAACTGATGAGGTGCAAGCAAAGTATTGTTGGGTGCATGAATTTCACTTAAGCAACTCCTCAACACTTAATTGTCAATCTGGGGGATCCGTAAACTTAGAGATGAAGAACAGGCAATGCCAGAGATGGTATGAACCTTTCTAATGTAAATTCCTACCTTCTTAAATGGGAACTTGCAGAATCGAATTGGAAAGAGTAAAAGAAAACTGAATCATCAAAGTAATCTAGTGCTGGAACAAGAAAGAATGCATTTGCAAAGAAATAAAAATAAAAAGACAATCACTCCAGCTGATCAATGTTTAATCATTGATTATATGCTTATATTTCTCTTTAGTAGAAACACTTTAGCAGTATCGTAAAGTAGCCCTTAAACTTGCTTTCTTAAAGATTTCCTTCTGACACTAGTCAGTCCTACACTTATCACAATCTGCTTGCAATAGTGCAGGCGTAAATATTTATACGAGAGGTATAAATTGTGTCTTACTAGATATTCTTGACTTCATGCAAGGGCTCAAACCTCAAGGGTTCTGAGCACTTGGATCCTATGACAAGAAACCAATTCTTGCACTTGGGCAGAGTTCCTTGCACTTTGTTATTGATTCTCAAAATAAGCGTTAACTATTGCAAATGAAACTTAATTGTTGAAATAATTTGCACATGTAGATGTTTCCAATCTTAACTATATGTAGAATAAAAGTAAATAACCATAACTAGAAACAAACACTAAAGAATCAACCTGCCATCTGCATATATATATTACTTAGGAGAACATAAAAGAAACATTGCATGAAAAAGACTAGAAATACTTGCTACAACACACCAACGTGCATTGTTGTAGGTTCGTTTCTCCTACTTGGACCAGGCAGGGAAAACCAACTAAAATAAATAACATGAAAGGAAATTGCAGGAAAGGATTAATCACATGAACATGTACTAATGCAGGTTCATTTCTTCTGCTTGGACGAGGCGGGGAAAACCAACTAAAATAAATTGCATGAAAGGAAATTACAGGAAAGTAAATCTAACTAATTCACATGATGGATCCGCTCAAAATTTGGCAAGAATATATGTGCATGGAAATAGAATTCAATCAAATCACACTTTAACAATAAGAACACATAAATAAATACGAACTCAGAAATAGGGTAAATAAGCTGGGTTGGTTGGGCCCTAGCCAACCAGCTTGTTTCCTATCTAAGAAATGACGCTACTCAATAATTCAGATCAGACTAATTGCCTTAAAATAACATATAAGATTTGAAAAAGCATGATGTATAGCTCCTTATTTCTATTAATTCACAAAGGCAAAGTACATCGTGGAATATAGAGTCCAGTCCTTATTTGAGCAATAACAAAAATATACAATACGCTTGGAACACAATGTTTTTATATCCTTTATCTGCTAATCTCCTAATTCTATTTACATTCTATGATTTATAGACCATCGGCCCATGGTCGTAACTACTAAACTTAGTACAGGCCATTCGGTTAACCATTTACATAATAAAATGTAGATTTTAGCCTTTTGGCTTTTAAATATAGACAATTAAACTTGTTGGACATGGGCTAAATCTTTAGCTTCCATTCAAGAAATCTGTAACTTCAGTCTTATCTTTGGTTGATCTGGTCTTCGTGGCCAACGATGCACAAAACGTGGCGGTGGTTAGGGAAGTTCAGATCTGTGCGGATTCGATGCACTGGCAATAGTGCGAGATCTGATCCTACACTTAAATTAGCAGTCACGTTAAGTGGATTTATTTACCAAGTATTTATGGTAGATAAGGATAAGTTACAAAAGTGCATTAAAAGTAAGAAACCCGAGTTAAAGAATTAATTAAATGCTAAATTGAAATAAAATATGAAAAATAAAGTACATGTGAAATATATCACCATGCTTGGACTAGTGTAGGATGAGGGTATGTGAAAAGGGTAAAACATATGTAAATAGGTGTGGTTTATAAAGGGAAAAAGGAAAAGAATGGGGACAATTTAGGGGACTGTTACCGGGAATAGTGTCAACTTGGATGCTACTATTCCCACTAAGACTGGTAGCTATCTTAGAAACAAACAAGTAAAGTCTACTTTCGTTTTCCTTTATGAAAATAGATAAGAGTGGAACAAAAGGCACCAACCTTAGTCTTACGCTTGGTTTCCTTGTTTGATTCCTCTCCTTCTTGATAGGTCTTTGCCACTTCTTCTTCGTTTTCCCAGCTTCAAAGAGCACCTGTAGAATCAAAGCAACATAATACTATCGAAGAACAGAGATCTATATTCATAAATAACACAGGACCAGATATGTGTTAACCATACAAATGCATTTATAATCAAACATACAAGAATATGGAGGAAAAATTGAATAGCTTTATTAACATCAAGAATAGCAAGAGGATTACAACCATATGTTTTGACCCAACATCATCCTCTAGCAAGAAAGCCCTTCTTCACCTCAAGTAAAGCTTAGATCACCCAACACTATGAAGTTTCACTAGAAAACCAACAGCACTTCTCTACAAGATACAAGATTCCAGCCTCCGGATCTCTGTGATGAGGGATCCATATATAGATGATTGTAGGGGGTTGAGTCATCTTCTGGGGTCTTGATTAGTGTCCTCTCTCTGATAGTTCTTGATTCCACTTAGAGACTGATGATCTCTTACTCATCCATGGTCGAAAACAGAGAGGCAAGTGTCAGAGGGGAAGCTTTTGGAAGATTCCATGATCTTCCACCTCGCAAATTGTCTCTGCCATTTGTCCATTCTCGCCCATCGCACTCTACAGAGGGGCCATTTAGTATGCATCACACCCTTTACACTGGGAAGGTGATATGCATCACACCCTCTACACTGGGTATTCAGTATGGTCCAGTTTTGACCATTTCTGAGCAGTTTTTAGTGGAGAACTTCTGGGAGATGATGTAATCAGCTGACCTTGTTCCTTTAGGTAGTGAAGGAATACTTTTAGGGAATTAGGAGCCCTTAGTTTATGGACATTTATCATTGGGGTGCAGTGCCCAAAAATGTCTATAACAGCATGTTGCACCCCCTAATGTTCCTATTCCTGTTGCAACTCATTCACTTGTTTGTGTAGGTCATATTCTTCCTTGAGTTGTTGCTTCAGCACATGAAACTCCTTCTTTGTTCCATTCATGATCTTCACGTTGCATCGTCACCTCATATCCTGAGTCTCCAAAGTTTCTTTCATGACCAGTGGATCTGCTTGAGCTTGCAACTTTGTTCTGCCTCTGTGTTGTCAACAACCTTCCTCTTGCATTCATTGCATCTGGTATGATGCCTTCAGTTGTTGATCATGATGTTGCTCATTGTGATGTTGATGCTCTCATATCTCGATGTCCTTCTCTACAAACAACTTGATGTCTTCATGGGTAGGCAGGTCCATAGACACTTGATCAACTTCATCCCAAAGTGTGCTTTAAATGGTGTCTTCAACTCTTCTCTCCTGAAACCATTGTACCTATACCATTGAGAGGTAGATGAGCACCTATTATACTTGGAGACATGGCAACACACATGGCAAGAAATCTATCAGTCTAAAACCAAAATGAACTTGAGAACTAACTTGCAACATACTTGTGTGACTGATCATGAAGGTTGCGCAATTTCCGCTGGGAGGTAGGGACACTGACTTCCAAGATTGCACAAGGCACAGTCTGGGCTATTGGGAGGCTGACTGACTGTTGGAACTGCGCAATGCATAATCCACTCTGTGTTGATCTAAAGATGATCTAAGGTTGTCATTGATGTCAACCTAAGCAACACCAGGGGCCACCCTGATATTGCAAGGTAATTTTGGCTTGACAACTTACTCTATTTTGAGTCAAGGATATTCTAGATGGATTCTACTCGTCGAGATGTTTCCATTGATATATGGTACGATAAGTAATTCTTCAAGGTTTGAGAGCTATTAATGTTTGAAGTTAGTAACCCCAGTTAGTGGGCTAAAACCCTATTGGTTGTGGCATGGCACTCATAATTGGTCTTGGTCATTGAATAGTCAATAATTAATAATTTTTTAAGCTCCTAAAATCCCTCCAACATTCTCTATTGAGGCCCCTCTCAACTCTATAAAAAGAAATCTCATATATCCTCCAAATAATGTGATCGTGACATTTTCACTATAAATTCATTTGTGCGAAGTCTTAGATTTTGAAATGAAAACCCATTTTATTTGCAATCCTGATGAATGTCATGACTTAATTTCAGATCTTGGTTCGCTATATTTTCAGATATATGATCTGTGGAAGTTAGGGTTTTTGTAGGCTCCCAAATTTCATCTCAAAGAAGTGACCTTGGGAAAATCATCATAACTCTCTCTCTGAGAAGACGATTGGAATTCTGTAAAAATTGGTGGATAGTGCATGGATGATATCTTTCTATGTATCAATTTCAGAGTTGAAGGAGGAAACAGTGACACATGGAATGTCGTACAAGTTTTCTTTACTGAACTGGACCATAATTAGGTCATTGTGAGAGATTGGGCATAACTTTGTCTTGAAGAGTCCAAATCGGGTCAGACCTATGGCACTGGAAAGAATACTCAGAGGGATACTGCATGACTGAGGATCACATATTGGGGATCTGAAATCACAGAGATACATCATATTAAATATCATGCTCCTAGAAGACAAGAAAACCTAGATCAAGTTTTGTAATGAAAAGGCCCAGACTTTCTAGGGTAGAAAAGAGCAAGGTGCAGCAAAATGATGCACCAGAGGTAAGCTATAGGTAAGTATCTTCTGTATATGCATGTTCATCTCTTAATTGCATTAGGTTCTTTGTATTCTAATTTGTTGTTTTTGTTTAGCATTGACATATGCTCTGCAGGATGAGGTAAGTTTTGCTATTATCATGCCATGGGTATTTCCTTGAGGACTTTTTGAGGGTATTATATATTCATCAAGAGAAGACTCAATGCATAATCTAATTTTTTAAAGAATGAGAAAGGGTAGCATGATAAGAGCAGTAATAAAGATGCAAAACAAGAGCAAGAAGTTCACCACATGAAGTCTTCAAGTGGGCAACACTGCATACAGACATTGTAAAAGTATCATTGTATAGAGTCATTGTAAAAGCATCTTTGTTAAAGTTGTACAAGTGTTTATCTGCCAAGTGTTGAAGAGGTAGTGTCGGGAGGTCTAGGGCCATCATTAGGTGGTTGTGTCATAGTTGCGGTTATGGTCTAGTGTATCGTCTTCTTCTACATCATTCTATATCATTGTAAAGTGGACCATTTTCCCTCATACGGGAGTCCATTCTTATTTTATTCTTCTATAGGGTGGTAGGGTGGTGTTAGGCTGGTGCATGAAGTCACCAACAGGTTCAAGCCTATGAAAACTTCAAGGTGCTAGGGTGGTGCTAGGGTGAGTTGTCACTCATTGGGTATTGGGGCATCTGTTCAATTAACTATTGAATAATCTCAGGCATTGGAGCGTCCATCCAGTGGGAGATAGAGAAGAATGATTTTCTAGATTCTATGAAGTTGGAGTGTTCTTTTCAATTGGAGTTGAAGATTAAATAATTATTAGAAAAGTGTTCAGTGGTTTTTGACCTAGAGGGGGTTTTCCACCTAAACGTTTTGTGTCTCCTATGTTCTTTTAGTCATTGTTGTTACTGCATAAACATTAATGATAATTGAATATTAACTAATGCTCTGAAAAGATTTAAAAGTGATAATTTCTAAGGAATACTGCTTCACCCCCTACCCTCTCAGTATTTTCCAACAATTGGTATCAGAGCTTGGTTCCTTCAGTAACAGCTTAACCACTGGAAGTCAGTTTTCAGAGCATAGAGATGGGAAAGTCAAAGAAGCAAGTTACAAGGATTTCAAAGGAAGGTACAGGTACAACAAAATATAAAGAAAGTGATTATTGTGTACCAACCCCTGATTTTGATGCAGATAATTATTGGATATGGGAATCTAGGATGGAAGTATCTTTGCAGGCATATGGAGTATGGGAATCAATTGTTTCTGGAGACACATCTACTGATGAAGGTAAAAGGTACAATTCAAAGGCAAAGAATGTGATTTTGAATGTTTTTCCAAATTCTGTGAAAACAAAAGTTGGTCAATGTTCAACAGCTAAATCTCTTTGGTAAAAGCTTCATAATCTCTATTCAACAAAGAAATCATGTCAAGATGTTATTGAAAACTCTAATCCTTCTAAGTATGATGAAGAAGGGTTTACCATAGAAGAATTTTCTAAGGAGGCAATCAAGCTTATAAAAGAGCTCAAGGTTGAGAAGATCCATTCCAATACTCTTGAAGAACAAGTTCAAGGTCTCAAAATTGAAGTTGAAGAACACAAATGTATTTAAGAGTCACTTCAAAAGAAGTTGGAAGAAATCAATAATACAATGACATGAGACCTCAAGAGAGAAGTCCAACAGAACCAACAAGAACTCAACACAACATTTATAGATATTAGCAGGATTACACAATAGATACAGGAAGTAGAAATTGAATGGAAGGAATTTAATCAAAGATACATATTCCCCTTTGACCAAAAGCAAAAGGAATTAGAAACATATTCAATATAAATAAGCAGGCTCAGGATTGAAAATGAGAAGCAGAAGGAACAGATACAGGTTCTCAACAGACAAGTAGAGAAGACCACTCTTCTCAAGCTACATGTTGAGGAGGCAGAAAAAAGAAGGAAGATCTTGAAAATATCATTTCAAGAAGATCTTGCTCAAAAGAAAGAAGAACTTGATGCAACTTGTGTTGAGATCAACAAACTCAAGGGATCGCAAAAAGAATACTTACAAGATAAGACAAATGAAGAAGCGAAAATGAAGGAAATTAAAGATGGTAAAGCTCCAGTTGATGAAGGTACAAGCTCCAAAGTTTTGTAGGATGATTCTAAGAAGGAAGTTGATCAAAGTGAAAAGACAAAGAAGAATGTTGCAACTCTAAAGAAAAAGACCAAAGCAATCAAGAACAAAGGACCACAAGAAACTACAACACCGCCTCGAAAGAAGAATGAAAAATCTTCCAGGTATGTCCATTTATTTAATGGTTATTTATTTTTATGTGCTAACTATGGACATATGGCTAGGGATTGTGAATTTTTTGACATGTACAATCGTTATCTGCAAAACCCTAGAAGCAAGTTTGCAGGATCACAAGACAGGTTCCATGATTATTTTGTCAGAAGAGAACATGTGCTAGATGGGCCAAATATTGAATGTTTCAAATGCCATAACTATGGCCATAACGCTTGTGGTTGCAGATATTAGATGGAATCGCCTATGGAAAACATTGAATGCTTCAAGTGTCTTAACTATGGGCACATGGCTCGAGATTGCAGGAATAAGAAGGTCTAGAAAAGGGAACAGGTACAGGAAGACAAAGAAGATAACAACATTTCAGCAGTTATGCTTTCAGGATTTGTAAAAGCAAAAGGTCATGAGGAATTAGCAGTTGCTTTAGATAATGACTCAAGTCAACAAGGTCCGTTAGGTGACTCACTATTTTGAACAATCTGGCTTTTTGACTCCTTAATGGTATAAGAGGAGTTTATGCAGCAGTATATGGGACAAGTCTACAATTGATAGGGAGGTAGTTTGAACAAGATGGTAGTTTCATTAAAGGTTCAGAGGGAGAAAAATAGTTGACGGATTACAGGTTACCAAGAACAAGATAAGATTAGTCTGCAAAGGATATACACAAGTGGAAGGAATTGATTTCGACGAAACATTTGCACCAGTTGCCAAAATGGAATCCATCTAGATGTTTCTCGCCTATGCATGTTCAAGAAAAATAAAAGTCTACCAAATGGATGTTAAGTCAGCATTTCTAAATAGAGAATTACAAGAAGAAGTTTACATTGAACAACCTGAAGGTTTTGTACTATCAGAAAAAGAAGACTATGTTTGCACGTTAAAGAAGGCTCTATATGGTCTCAAGAAAGCTCCTAGAGCATGGTATGGTCGTTTGGATGGATATCAATGTCAACAAGGGTTCAAGAAAGGTATTGTTGATAGCAATATTTATGTACAAATAGATAAAGATAATTTAACAATCGTTGAGGTATATGTGGATGATATAATATTTGGTAGAAATGATGATCAACTAAGTAAGAACTTTGCTACAAAGATGCAAAGTGAGTTCGACATGTCTTTACTTGGTGAGTTGACATACTTCTTAGGGCTTAAAATATCTCAGCAAGAGAAAGGAATATTTATATGTCAGACCAACTACATCAAGGAAATACTCAGGAAATTCAAAATGGAAGATTGCAAACCCGTCGTTACTCTGATGGTAACAGGTTGCAAATTGAGCATAGACGATGCATCTAAGGATGTGGATCAGAGGATGTACAGATGTATGATTGGTGGTATTCTATATGTAACAGCCTCCCAGCTAGATGTTATGCAAGTAGTTGAACAAGTAGCAAGATTCCAAGCAGCGACAAAAGAATCACATATTATTATCGTCAAAATAATTCTTCGATATCTAAAGGGAACATCAGAATATGGCTTGTGGTATCCCAAGGGCAACAATCTCATTATTCAAGCCTTTATAGATGCAGATTGGGTAGGAAGTGTTTATGGTTGTAAGAGTACTAATGGAGAAGCATTCTATATAGGTGGTTGTCTCATATCATGGTTGAGCAAAAAACAAACCTTGATCTCATTATCCATAGCAGAAGTAGAATATATCGCGGTAGTAACTTGTTGTACTCAAGTTCTCTAGATGAAGAAAACTTTTCAAGATCTTCAGGTCAATTTTGATGAACCAATTCCCATATTTTGTGATAACATCAGTGCCATCAGTATCTCCAATAATCCTGTGATGCATTCCAAAATGAAGCACATTTTGATTAAATATCATTTAGTTAGAGAGCGGGTCACCCAAAACAATATCAAGCTTGAATATGTTGGTACAAAATAAAAAATCACTGGTATCTTCACTAAACCTTTACCTCGTGAAGCATTTGAATATCCTCACCAGAAGCTTGGGATTCTCCCAAGTTCTCATTAGATTTTCCTTATTTAGAAAATAAAGGGGGAGTGGAAGTGTGTACAGACAGGATGGTTATGTGTCAGGGGGAGTTACCCTTTGCCCTTGATCTCAAAGGGGGAGAGAAGGTAGTAGGAAGAGGTGCCCTGATTGTAGGGGCAGTACTTGTGTTTCCATCAATGCCAAAGGGGGAGATTATTTATCTAAAGATGATCTAAGGTTATCATTGATGTCAACCCAAGCAGCACCAGGGGCTACCTTGATCTTGAAAGGGAATTTTGACTTGACAACTTACTCTATTTTGAGTCAAGGATCTTCTAGATGGATTCTACTCATCGAGATGTTTCTATTGATATATGGCATGCCAAGTAATTCTTCACGGTTTGAGAGATATTCATGCTTGAAGTTAGTAACCCCAGTTAGTGGGCTAAAACCCTATGGGTTGTGGCATGACACTCATAATTGTTTTTTGTCATTGAATAGTCAATAATTAATAATTTTTTAAGCTCCTAAAATCCCTCCAACATTCTCTATAGAAGCCCCTCTCAACTCTATAAGAATAAATCTCATATATCCTCCAAATGATGTGATCGTGGAATTTTCGCTATAACTTCATTTTTGTGATGTCATAGATTCTGAAATGAAAACCCATTTGACTGGAAATCCTGATGAACGTTGTGACTGAATTTCAGATCTTGGTTTGCTATATTTTCAGAGATATGATCTGTGGAAGTTAGGGTTTTGCAAGCTCTCGAATTTCATCTCAAAGAAGTGACCTTGGGAAAATCGTCATAACTCTCTCTCTGAGAAGAGGATTGGAATTATGTAAAATTCGTAGATAGTGCACGGACTGTAGTTTTCTTTGTATCAATTTCAGAGCTAAAGGAGGAAACGATGACACGTGTCACGTCGTACAAGTTTTCTCTACTGAACTAGTCCATAATTAGGTCATTGTGAGAGACTGGGCATAACTTTGCCTTGAAGAGTCCAAATCAGGTCAGACCTGTGGCATTGGAAAGAATACTCAAAGGGATACTAGAAGTCTAAAGATCACATATTGGGGATCTAAAATCACAGAGATACATCAGATTAAATATCGTGCTCCTAGAAGATGAGAAAAACTAGATCAAGTGTTGTCAAGGGGTGTAAAGGACAAGAATTTCTAGGGCAGCAAAGAGAAAGGTGCAACAAAATGATGTAGTAGAGGTAATCTATAGGTAAGTATATTCTGTATATGCATGTTCATCTCTTAATTGCATTAGGTTCTTTGTATTCTAATTTGTTGTTTTTGTTTAGCACTAACATATGCTCTGCAGGATGAGATAAGTTTTGCTATTATCATGCCATGGGTATTTCCTTGAGAACTTTTTGCAGGTATTATATATTCATCAAGAGAAGACTCAATGCATAATCTAATTTTTTAAAGAATGAGAAAGGGTAGCATGATAAGAGCAGCAATAAAGATGCAAAATAAGAGCAAGAAGTTCACCACATGAAGTCTTCAAGTGGGCAGCACTGCATTCAGACATTGTAAAAGTATCATTGTATAGAGTCATTGTAAAAGCATCTTTGTTAAAGTTTTACAAGTGTTTATTTGCCAAGAGTTGAAGAGGTAGTGTCGGGAGGTCTAGGATCATCATTAGGTGGTTGTGTCATAGTTGCGGTTATGGTCTAGTGTGTCGTCGTCTTCTACATCATTCTATATCATTGTAAAGTGGACCATTTTCCCTCGTACGAGAGTCCATTCCTCTTTTATTCTTCTATAGGGTGGTAGGGTGGTGCTAGGTTGGTGCATGAACTCACCAATAGGTTCAAGCCTATGAAAACTTCAGGGTGGTAGGGTGGTGCTAGGGTGAGTTGTAGCTCATTAGGTGTTGGGGCATCCATTCAGTTGACTGCTGAAGAATCTTGGGCGTTGGAGTGTCCATCTAGTGGGAGCTGGAGAAGAATGCTTTTCTAGATTCTAGGAAGTTGGAGCTTTCTTTTCAGTTGGAGTTGAAGATTAAAGAACTATTAGAAAAGCATTTGGTGTTTTTTGACCTGGAGAGGGTTTTCCACCTAAAATTTTGTGCCTCCTGTGTTATTGTATTCACTGTTGTTACTGCATAAACATTAATGATAATTGAAGATTAACTAATGCTCTGAAAAGATTTAAAATTAATAATTTCTAAGGAATAATTCACTCCCCCTCTCAGTATTTTCCAACAATCTGCCTGCTGACTACTGGAATCATGCAATGCGCAATCTCAGCTGGCAATGGTTGCAGGCTCAATGACTGCATTGTGTAATTTTCTAGGCCAGCAATCACTATCCCTCAGAATTGTGCAATGCAAGACTCGTGGAAAGTCACTAGGCAGATATGCACATTTCTTGAGAGGAAGACAGAGCCTTCCTTCTCAGGATTGCGCAATGTTATCTTGGTGAGGTAGAGTCCGCGCCAAGGCTACCCAGACTCGCTAATGAGCAACTGAAATAGAATGTGAATGTGAATGCATGGAGATACTGAGTGTAAGAATCGGTGAATGATCGTGCATGAAAACAGTGAATGAAAAATTCATAAAATGAAACAACATGCATGTGGGTGAGGCGAGTTGCTGAATCAATGACTGTTAACGAAAACTAAAAAAATGCTAGTACAAGATAGTATGTATCAAAACAACAGAAAGTGCTCATTGAAATCAAGCAGACATCATTTATACGAACCAAAACACAAAAAGTGCCAGAAATGCAACACAAGACATGGAAAGCAGGCTTACCCCAAAACAACTGAGTTGAATGTGCCGACAGCTCCTAGACGTGATGTGGGATGTCAGAGCTACAAGATTGATGTGAGGAATGAGCTTTGTAGTGTCTGATTGATGAGTTTTGATAAAATTGAGGTCGTGACGTGCATGCCACAAATCTAGGGAAAGCGACACTTGGTGGGAGGTTTCTAAAATGATCCTTGCATGTAACCTCCAATTGCCAAAAATAGGTCCCTGAAATAAGGGATTCCTTTCTATGCTGCCTTGGGAGAACCATCCCATGCATGCAAGCCTATTTTTCTCGGTCCTGGAGGGAAACAGTCAACTTAGTTACACATGCAAGAGGCTGCTCAAGTCTTGGGAGAAAATACGCATGTCTGGTTGGGAGCTGGGCTAGCTGCTTAGAAGATTTGCGCAATTTCTAGGCATAACAACTGACTGCTGCCCAGATTTGCACAAATTCTAGGCTGAGAAACCCAGCTGGGAAGGATTGCATAATTTTTTGGGTGAAGCTTGTTCACCAGAAAATTTTTGGGCCCAGTAAGCTGCAAGTCAGGATTGCGCAATTTTTGAAGGGAAGGTTGGTATCCCTCCATATTTGTGCAAATTATTGAAGGAGTTGCTCAGCCTACTATTGGACCAATTCCCGATGAACAACCTGTGAGGGAAATGCATCAAGGTTTGATCAACAGACTGTCTTTCTACAAGAAAATCATTGGAGCTTGTGTACTTGATGAAGCAAGACATGTTGCTGTGAAGGTTGGTAGGGAGGCTCCAAAATGAAGCTTAAGGCAAAATTTTGGATGGTGGTTGTAGCCGTTACAACACTTGGCAACACACTAGTAGAACTCTAGCACTCTGAATGGACCTTGTTCGTGAAAAGAAAGTATAACACCTCCGAAAGTATTGTTTAGTTCTTAGCTTTTCTTAGTTTCACACTAGCTTGATTGTAAGATGTAGCATCCGCCAAGATCTTGGTCGATTGACACACATTACAAGCCAAGTCAACACAATCATTTCAATTGGGGTCGAGGGGTATATTGATGCATAAGAATTGTATTCATCAGACTCTTAGTTTCATCTCTATTGTTGCTCCGTTGCTAACATGGCTAGACAGTACCCCAATGGAGTTACATAGGAACACAAGCATGGCTCCGCTACCAGTGAGCCTGGTCAGTACCCTGGTGGAGTTACTTGCATCACCTCTCTATGTAGGAAGCCTTTCTCTTCTTTCGCCTTATTCATTTTTCAATTTTTCAAACTTTTTTCATTTTTTCATTTTCATAACTATGCATAGAACTTATTCATTTCAAGGGAAAAAGAGGGATCTCGATTTATTGAGAGCAGAAGAGGTTGTTCCAGTAGAGAAGTAGTTTATTATATCTTTAACGTGCCTATTAAGTTTTTCCCCCTCACATTACTCTATTGGACTGAGCTGACAAGGGTTAACCCAAGAACAATCAACCGGAGTAGGTGATACTAGTTAGCGTGCAAGTGTTGTGTTTTCACCAAGGTTCACTTCGAACAATACGTATTTTCCTTCTATGTATCATGGACTAAAAGTAACAAGTTCTTCATATAGAGGTAAGATGACAGATAACCAAGTAGCGATAGTTGCACAAGGCCTCTTGTACTTTACCCAACTTGCTTCAAGTGTCATACATGGTCTCATGTGAAACTAACCTATGAACAAAACAAGCAAACTAACAACAAAACAAAGCGGAAGTATAAGAAAAAGTGAAAGCAAAGTGTTATAGACATTTTTGGGCACTACAACCCCAATCATAAATTTCCATAAACTGAGGACTCCTAAGTCCCTAAAAGTGTTGCTTCACTGCCTAAAGGAACAAGGTTAGCTGATTACATCATCTCCCAGAAGTTCTCCACTAAAAACTGCTCAGAAATGGTCAAAAATGGACCATACTAAAAACCCAATGTAGAGGATGCGATGCATATCACTTTACCAGTGTACAAGGTGCGATGCATACTGAATGGCCCCTCTGTAGGGTGCGATGGTTGGGAATGGACAAATGGCAGGGACAAAATGCGAGGTGGAAGATCATGGAATCTTCCAGAAGCTTCCCCTCTAACACTTGCCTCTCTATTTTCAACCAGGTATGAGTAAGAGATCATCATTCTCCAAGTGGAATCTGGAACTATCAGAGAGAGACACTAATCAAGACCCTAGAAGATGACTCACCTTCCTACAATCATCTATATATGGATCCCTCATCACATAGATCCAAACGCTGGAATTTTGTATCTTGTAGAGAAGTGCTGGTTTTTTGGAGAAATTTCATAATGTTGGGTGATCTAAGCTTTACTTGAGGTGAAGAAGAGCTTTCTTGTTGGAGGACGATGTTGGGCCAGAGCATATGGTTGTAATCCTCTTTCTACTTTTGATCTTAATAAAGCTATTCAAGTTTTCCTCCATATTCTTGTATGTTTGCTTATATATGCATTTGTATGGTTAACACATATCTGGTCCTGTGTTATTTATGAATATAGATCTTTGTTCTTCGATAGTAGTATGTTGATGTGATTCCATAGGTGCTATTTGAAGCTGGGCAGATGAAGAAGAAGCAGCGAAGCTCTATCAGGAAGGAGAGGAATCAAACAAGGAAATCAAGCGCAAGACTAAGGTTGGTCTCCTTGGTTCCTCTCTTATCTAGTTTCATAAAGGAAAACAAAAGTAGACTTTACTTGTTTGTTTCTAAGATAGATACCAGTCTTAGTGGGAATAGCAGCATCCGAGTGGACACTATTCCCGGTAACAAAATGGCAACTCCACTGGGGAGCGACTAGATTGTTTGTTAGCCTATCTTTGTTTCTTTTATAAACTTACAAACGGAGCCTGGAGCCAAGCCAGCTAGCCTTCGAACTGCATTTGTTATACAAATTCAAAGTAGATCAATGCTGCTTCAGTCTATCTCCGGGTTTTGTTTATGAATTAAACAAGCGATCTGCAAACAGTCTAATTTCCCTAAGTGGTGGCTCTAGTAACCTCCTTAGATCAACCTTGGTGATTTACATATACTGAACATCACTTACTCGGCCTAAATTCCTGAATTGAATTGCAAATTGTGAGTAAAAACGCGTTTAAAGTCTCACACTGGTACCATCGCACCCTGCCTTCAAGGCAGTTTGTATGCATCGCACTTCCCGAGTGCAGTAGGTGTGCTGCATATTGAATTCACTGTGTGACAGGTGCGATGGTCAGGAAGGTTAACTTTACCTTCAGACTTCGGTTTTTTCTTCACTATTTTCAGTCCTATTCAAGAGTTTGCTATCTTTGGTCAGTGTATCTCTGTGAAAACCCCCTTCTCTTACATTATTCCGCCTCCATAGTGCAAAGAACTGTAAGTGTTTTTATGTATTGTGTGCCATTTTCAATTCTCTTTTGCAAAGAAGTAGCATAGTCGAACTGTTGTTTCTTGATCTGAAAGTGTCGTAGCTGTCGTTTTCAGTTTTAGAAGACAATACCATTGTTCTTGATAGTCGATTATACATTTACTATTGCATATGATTTGAATTAGTAGTTTTTAAAGTGTCGAAAAGCAATTTTCATTTTGAAATCGCAAAGTGTCTCTCTTACCTTCACTTCATTTTGAAAAGAAATTTGTTGAGTATAGTCGCTTTGAAAATAATTCAGATTTGCACTTAGCTTTCTTATCATCATTCATACATTAAGAAGGCTGAAAACAAATACATGCACGTGCATTTGCATTTATACTGCTTGGTTTGATTTAGGACGGTGCATTTAGCGTGTGCTCTGTGCTTTTTGCTGAAAGATTCTTAACTTTCTTTCCTTCGTAGCTAGGATTTTCATTGCCTAAAGAAGATTAAACATTTGTTTATCATCTTAGACTACATTTTAGGAATTGTATACACATCATGCGGTGAACCTGAAAGGCAAATTTTTAAGCAAGATCAACTTAAAATAAATTTAATGAATCTAACAACGCTTTGGAACCTAACGCACAACATCTAGAGGTCTAGGCTATAGACGTACGGCGTCGTAAAACCTGGTAACTGTTGTTTTCATTGTTGGTTGGGTGATTCCTCCACTCTGAGACGGCAAGTGCCAGTACGGACTTGTGCTCCCATGTACCATCGAGTATATATTGGGAGACCACAATAGGCTATATCCTTTATCCTTAGGAAGCCGTGTCTGCCGCCCTATCGATCGCAATGCACTGAACACAGCATTCGGGAAGATTGACTGCCGTACCGTAAAAAGTATTCTGTAGTTTTGCGATTGGTTTGGTAATCCCCTCTGCCTAGATTTCCAGAGAAGTCTATTTTGCTCCTTTTCAGACTCCTTAAAAGAAAAGGTCCATCTGAGCACCTGTCACTTCAAGCTCATTAAAAATCGAAGGCGACTAGAGTCATCTTTTGTTTTTTCTCGACTCTTTAAAATTGAAAAAACAAGTTGTGTCAAAGCGTCTAAAATTCATTTAATTCAAAAAAAAAATTCCCCTTTTATTTTGAGTTGATCAAGTAATCCGCAATCGTGGAAGAAAGTCAATCAAAACCCCGTCGTTCGCGGAGACTTACGATTCAACCATCATTGACTCCGGAAGCGAAACCATTCCGGATAAAGCAAACTTGTTTGACCGGATCAAAGTCCCCTAGGTTGGTTGGAGCAAGCACTCCAACATCCTCAGAGACTCTGGTTACTCCAAACATTTATGGTATCCCTTCCTCTACAGAAGAAATTCCGCATCAACAAAAGGACATTACAATTGATCCTTGTGTGACGGTAAACACTTCTATTCCTGAACCGGCTCCATCTACAGCTGATTCGGGAGGTGTTACTCCCCAACCGTCTGTTGCTGTAGAACTTATATCTTCTTCGGCACCAGAAATATTTTACTGACCTAACGGTCTGCCTCTTCCTCCTGGATTGATTGCCATAGAAGAGATTGTGGAAGATCCTCCATCTAACACTCCAACGCAACTTGGAGTTGGGATCTCCCTGTATCCTTCTTCATCAGAAGACATTCACCTACCATCAGAAGTTCCTAAAGAATAGCTAAGGAATATTTTGGATAGGCTTAATATGTCTGAAGAACCATCGACATCAAGAACTGTGTTACCCGACACAGCAGCAGCTGAAGCTCCTTCTACTACTCCGACAATGTTCGCCGGCGTGCCATCTGTCCCAACCAGCTCTCAATCGCTAGATGGAGTCCATCCAGGGTTTATTTTGACTGTATGGACTGTTCCCATTTGTTCCTCCGGAATTATATCTGGAATCTCTTACGTTGAGTCTCAACAAATTGATCCTTCACAAGGTCAATTTGGGCAAACTGGTTCCCAAAGGAAAATCATTCCTTTGAGTACTGGATTACCATCATATGGAGGGCTGTATACCCTTTCATTACCTTCCTCGGAAGGACAACCATGCGTGAGTTCACAACAAAATTTGGGTTATGCTGGAATCACGACTAGCGGTTGGGTGCCAATCCTACCTCAACAGCCAAGAGTTGTATTCTCAATGCAACAAAGTTTACCCATGACAAATATATCCACTACACCGACTATTGTGGCAGTATCGCAAGTACAAGTGTTACCAGATGTATGCCAACCTCAATTTTCGCAGGTTGTAATGCAACAATCTCTTGTACCTACGACACAACCGCAATCACCAACTAGTGGAATGACACAGGTTCAAATGGGGAACGACAACCCCCATCTTAGTCAAACAGTCAGTACTGGACAATAGCCCATGGCTTCACAACAATAGCTGGTGCAATACCAACAACCGCAATTCCAGCAAGCTTACCAAGGATATGAGCAACAAGTCTTTGCAGGTAATGGGTAGCCGTTTCAACCATATCATAATGGTTATGCCCATCAACCTTACCAAAGTTACCAACATCAAATGCATTATGCTTGTATGCAAAGACCAACTGCTCAAGCGATTCCATCTTATCCTGGGTATGTTCAACCAAGCCTGAATCAGCAGTTGCCTTTTGTGGCAAATTTAGAGTTACCGGATCTAAGTCGACTAACGAACGATCCAATTGCCTACGCCCCTTGGTGGCCAGTGATTCCGCATAAACTTCTGTCTGATATTCCTAAATTTAATGGAAATCTGGGCGAAGACCCATCGAATCATGTGATGACCTTTCATCTATTTTGTTCATCAAACACTCTCAATGATGATTCGATCAGGCTTCGCCTCTTTCAGCGAACGCTAACTGGTCTGGCAGCAAAGTGGTATATCGAATTGCCTAGAGCTTCGTTTGATAACTTCAGTACCCTAGCCACAACCTTTTTAACCCATTTTCAGTTACCCATAAGGTACGAAACAGGAACTGAGCTACTTACCAATTTCAAACAAACGACGGCCACTCACATATCCGATCATATTCATGAATGGTGACGTCGTCGTAGAATGGTAAAAACGTATGTTCCTGATCAGCTATTGGCTGAATGGTTTATTAAGTCACTATTACCTGCTATTACAGAAGATGTGGCAAAGGGAGGAGTCTTCACCGAAGAGCAAGTTATTTCTCGTGAACAATATCTAGACTTGAGCTATACTTAGTCTAGCACGCTCTACGATAAAATCCCTGATGCTCCTAGACCAGATTTTTCCGTTCCTCCGCCTCCTAAACCAAACAAAGACTCTCATGCTAGTGATGGTATGATAGGTACGACAAGCACTAAAACCGTAAAGGCTACATCGAAAAAGGTTTGCATGGTTTCGAGTCAAAATGCAAATGAAGAACTTCTAGCCTCGGAAGTAAATGTTGTGTCGACAGACAAAGGCAAAGAACCCAAGCAACCAGGAGGCAAGAAGAAAAAACAAGGGAAGAAGAAAAACCAGGACTCATCTCCTAGAAAATCTTCTACAAACCCTTCTGGGGATAGGAAACCAAAAACTCCATGTCATATATGTGATGAGGATCACTGGGCCAAAGAATGTCCATATAAAGATGAACTTAGAAAATCCTTCAAAAGTTCAAAAACCTCGGTTGTATTGACTGATCCGTTTCCAAACCCAGGAACAAATCTGGTTGCTAGAGAAAATGCTTCTCCATCCCAAGTGCTAATGTTGTCAATTTCGAAGCAACTGAATGATGCTCTCATATCGACAAGGAGTAAAGATTATGGGAATCCACAGATGTTGAACAACAAGGATAATGATCAACCTAGTAGTTCAACAACAACTTCGACCGAAGTTGTGCCACCCATCATTCCTAAATTAACAATAAAACCACCAAAGGGAGTAGTACACAAATCGATGTTTAATCCTTGTGCCCGAGCAACACAACACTATAATATAATGGAGGATTTAGCCCAATCGCCCTCCGTGATGTTGACTCTTGAGGTACTGCAAAATTGCCCCTCCGAAAAGCAGGCTTTATTATAAGCAATAAGTGGGATTGACCCAACGAATTCCAATCTTGTATCTTTTAATCACAAAGGATACGACCCTCAGTTACCAGCTCAACTAGCTTTCCTCATTCAAGTGAAAGCCCTCAACAAAATTGTTCATAGAACAATTATTGATGAGGGGGCATTCACATGTATCATGTTGATGAGTTCCTAGAAAACTCTAGGGTCTCCATCCTTGTCACAATCGTCGACAACATTAAAAGCATTTGATGGACGAACATACACCCCGTATGGAATATTAAGTAACTTGCAAGTCGAACTACGGGGCAAAACAGTAGAAATCGATGTTGAAGTCATCGATGGAAACCTCGATTACAACATCCTACTGGGAAGACCCTGGATATATGCCATGGCAGCAGTTGTGTCGACCTACTTCAGGAAAATTGCATTTCCTTCCCAAGGAGGAATTACAATAATCGACCAACAAACTTTTCTCCCCAACAGTTCGCAAGTTATGGGAAGCATTCCGATGATCCATGGAAGCCCTAGCATGCTTCACAATATCGGAGTAGGCCTACTAAAAGACCCCACATTAATGGGAACTTTTACCCTATCGCCTCCAACCAATTTTGAAGTGGCTAATGTAGGAACCTGCAATATGATATCTTCCGTTCAAAAGATGTCAGAAAACGATGTTAAAATGGATCATCTACAGGTATTGCCTCTAACCCCACTGGAAATATTATAACAATCAATGTTTTTAGCATGGGAGGCAAACCCGTATCAACACTCATCAAGAGTTTAGATAGATAGGTCTAAGGAATATGGTACCCCTTCAGATCCTTCATCGCAGGTACACTCTACGGACGAAGGAATCATTCAATCGATGATGATTGATGGGGCACCATGGGAAGATTACCACGATCGTTCCCATCTTCTAAACTAGAAAGAAGATAATTCCAGCAACCTACACCATCCTTCAGTATTTGACTTTCTGACAAATACTGTAAATACAGTGGATTCCGAGAGAAACCTATGCAATATCGAAGAGACTACTGCCATAAATATCTCAACAAAAACAGATGTTGTAGAGAATATTCATGTTGGCAAATCTTGTTCTTCTTCAGAACTGGAAATATATAGCGCTCTCTTTCACAAATTTAGAGATGTCTTTGCTTGGACATATGATGAAATGCCAGGTATTGACTCGAGCATAGTTGAACACGAAATTAAGATGTATCCAGGTGTCAAACCGGTACAACAACGGCTATGGCAGGTGCACCCCAAGAAAGTCGTTGCCATCAAGGCAAAAGTTGAAAAACTCCTCCATGCTGGTTTTATTTACCCCATTCCTTTGACTGATTGGGTATCGAATATTGTTCCTGTGATGAAGAAACAAGGAACAATTAGAGTGTGCATCGATTACAGGGATGTAAATCAATCTTGTCCAAAAGACAACTACCCTACACCCTTTATTGACCAGATAATTGACAAATGTGCCAGATGCGAAATCTTATCATTTATGGATGGATTTTCTGGGTATAATCAAATAGATATCCGCCCAAAGGACCAGTCAAAGACTGCATTCATTTGTCCGTGGGGCACATTCACATATCGCAAGCTACCCTTTGGTTTAAAGAACGCAGGGGCAACTTTTCAGAGAGAAATGAACTATGCTTTCCATGACATCAAGAACATCATTCAACCATATCTTGACGATCTTCCAGCTCATTCGCGAAAGCGTACCGATCATCCGCGACATTTGAGAGCGATATTTCTACATTGCCGACACTACAAGATACGACTCAATCTACACAAATGTGTGTTTTGTGTTAGTTCGGGTCCTTTACTTGGCTTCGTAGTCTCAAAGGATGGGATTCGTCTCAACCCATGCAAGGTTCAGGCAATCATCTATTTTCCTCCACCTTCAAACTTGCTTCAGATTCAGAAACTCCAAGGGAAAGCAAACTTCCTTAGGAGGTTCATTCCAAATTACGCCGAACTAGCTAAAGGTTATACTCGTCTATTGAAAAAGAAGTACCCTTCGTTTGGAATCAGGTCGCGCAAGCTTCCTTTGATGCTTTAAAGCAATCTCTAATACAAGCATCATTAATGTATGCTCCTGATTATCAAAAAGACTTTAACCTGTATCTGCATGCAGCAGATACGACCATAGCAATGGTTTTAGTTCAAGAAGACAGTGGAATTGAACATCCTATATATTATTTAAGCCGAAACTTAAATGATACGGAAATGAAATACTCCTACGTTGAAAAGCTCACCCTAGCAGTTATTCAAGCGATACAGAGATTTCGACACTACGTCCTCTTCAGAAAAACTACCATTTTATCAGATTGCAACCCCATGACTTATATATTGTCGCGACAGTTGCTGGGGGGCAAGTATTCAAAATGGATAACAATTCTACAAGAGTTTGATCTGGAATTCAAAAAATCCAAATCAAAGAAAGCCCTAATATTCGTGGAGTTACTATGTGATCTCCCATCGTCATCCAACGATGCAACATCCGAAGAAGCAATCGTGGATGAAAATTTGTTTCTGATATCTTCAAGCGATCCATGGTATGGAGATATAATCGTCTATCTCCAGAAAAAAACATATAGGTCTAATACCTCACACTCCGAACAACGACGAATTCGATACCAAGTGAAAGACTACGTGATTGTCGATAATACCCTTTATCGTCGAGGTACCGATACAGTTCTGCGAAGGTGCCTCACCCATGAGGAGGCCGAAAAAGTCCTGAATGACTGTCATTCAGGCACATGTGGGGGGCATCAATCTGGTTATGCTACGGCGTAAAAAATTTTGCGAGCAGGATACTTCTGGCCAACAATGTTCAAAGATTGCATAACCGCAGTTAGAAGTTGCCATGCTTGCCAAATTTTCGATAGCAAAACCAAAAGACCACTCGCACCACTGCAACCAGTAGTTGTTGTTGGGGCATTGGACAAATGGGGCATAGATTTCATGACATGTAACCCCACCTCGGCTGGGGGGCATGGGTATATCATAGTTGCGGTAGACTATTTTACCAAATGGGCCGAGGCGATGCCTACATTAAACAACAACGGTGAAACGACTGCCCTTTTCTTTTTTAATCACGTAGTCTCCAGATTCGGTGTTCCACAGGCCATAGTCACAGATCATGGATCGTATTTTCGCAATCACATGATGGTTGAGTTGGCTTCCAAATTAGGACTGTCCCACGACAGCTCTACTCCGTACTATCCGCAAGCTAACAGACAGGTTGAGGTGATCAACAAGGTCCTGAAGTGCATGTTGCAAAGGATGATCGGAGTCCACAAACGGAGTTGGCACCTGATCCTGTACTCGGATTTGTGGGCATACCAGACATCAGTAAGAAATGCAACTAGGTTTACACCTTTTCAACTTGTGTACTGTCTGGAAGCAATATTACCTGTTCAATGTGAAATCTCGTCCCTCAAACTCGCAGTCGACCTTCTACCCGGAACCTCAGAAGAAGAGGCTCGTTTCTTGGAACTAATCCAATTGGATGAAACCCATCGTGATGCAGCTTTGGCTAACGAAGCTCATAAGAAACGAATCAAAGCACAGTTCGACAAAAATGTCAAACCTCGCGTCTTCTCAGAAGGTGACCTGGTCTTACTTTATGACCAAGAATGTGATAAGTTGGGAGCAGGGAAATTCGAATCATTATGGATGGGTCCCTATATTGTTAAGAGTGTATTAGCAAAAGAAACCTATGAGTTGATGGACTATGATGGGATTCCACTGGCGCAACCTCGCAACGGGTTGTACCTCAAGCGTTACTATGCTTAATTCTGCGTAGTAATCCTCATGCTTTTGTTACATTTTTGCTTTCGCTAAGAGAAATTATTTTGGTTAGGTAATTCACTTTTTGCATTTTTTAAAGATGTCAAACCTATTGGAATCATTTGTTGGATATGCCGACAGAGCGAGTCGTAGTTCGTGGAACCTGTCTTCTCCGGCATGGGCCATTTTCGATCCCAACGGCGAGTTAGTAAGTTTCAGGGGGGTATGTATTGGTCGGGCAACGAACAATATCGCTGAATATAGCACATTGATAGAACTCCTCTCTGATTCCATCACACATGGAATATGCCGACTTGTCGTCAGGCTAGACTCACAACTCGTCATTCTACAACTCACCAGGATCTATTCTGTATGGAATCCAGCTATCTATCGCATGTTCCTAAGAGTAAGAATGTTGGAAAGACAGTTCGATTTCATTCAATATCAACATATTTCCAGAAGTCTAAACACATTGACAGACTCATTGGCAAATTATGTGTTAGATAGACATTTGCGACATTTATAAAAAGAAGCATTACATCAATATATGCAGCAAGATCATGTAACTTAACCAAAATAAAGCTTCGAAAATAGAAAATATATACATAACTATTTATAGTTTATACATAATGTTCTATAACCAAGACAAAATCAGTCAAATGACCCAAAACTCAAAATGCTAGGGGGCACCCTAGTCTAATGATGCTGGTGATAACAAGTCACCGCCTGTGCAATCATGCGTAAAAGCCTAGTCCATCGACTCGGAACTCCAGTAGTATGTCGCTGCAACTGCAGAGGCAGCTCGTCGGTCCTCACATCTGGGATACCAAGGGTAAGACCCTCGATCTGGTCCTGTAGTGTTGAAAGAGTCTCGACCACGTCAAGGTCACGAAGGATGGCCCTCCCCACAGCCTCTCCTACTGGAGCAGCCGTTGGGTCTTTGCGGCATACTGCGGTCGAACTGGTCCAATATCTACATGAGCACATGAGTTTTGATTAGTCTTGGTCAAGAAAACATAAGAACATTATAAAGAAAAATGAACAGAGATATGGTCAGAAGACTTACCCATAGCACCCCACTGCTCGCCAGCCGGCAACACCAAATCTGGGTCACCCTGGAAATCCATGCCAGCATATGGAAACTTGGCATAGACCATCTCCTGACGATCGAACCACTCGATGAAAGTATCAAGAAAAGAAATCTGAGGATGGCTGGCATGCCGAGACATGAGGTCAACCCATCTCTGCATCCATGGTTCAGTCGGTGGAGGTAGGCCAAGTGAGATGTACTGCGGCTGCATCAGTGGGATTCTCTCCAAAGCAAAAGAGGTCAAAATAGAACCATAGCCGAAGTTCTTGGATCTTTTGCTTTTCACCTTGGTCAGTTGTTCTTTCATCACAGAGAGTACTGCATCACACCAGTTGAACACCTTCGGTTCAAGGCATTCCAAAGCATACTGCATGTAAGACCTGTTAGCTATGTGAAGAGCAGAACTACCAGCCAGTCTAGCAAAAGTGAACAGAATGGTCCGCAAGGGCCGGTCAGTGACATCTCAGATATTGATCTTGCTGTCCGTACTCGGCTGAGATCCCTCTCTGCAGTGCCGGCAAATATACTCCCTCACGGACTCACCCCCACGGCCGGAGCCCGATAATGAGAGAGGGGCACCATGCCTCGATAAACTGGTCAGAGAATAGATGTCCATGAAAGTCAAGGGGATCGATTTGCCCTAATCTGGAACACCTGGTTGATAGGATCCCAGGCATTGAGGAAATATTGCAACAAGCTGATTTGTTACCTCATGCTAGAGATACGGAAAAACTTCAACAAGCCACAGTTCCGCAATGTAGCTACTGTGCCCAAATCATGTAAAGCAACAGTGTCCTCTTCTTCATGCTCTCATTCTCACCATGTAACAACCATTTTTCTCTGATGAAACTCTGAAAAACAAACAAGAGAAGAGTCAGGATCTTCATTTGGTAAAAAACAGGCAAAATCTATGAGAAAACTGTGAAAAAAGTTTCCTCCTTGTGCCTATCGCACCCCAGTAAGTGTACTGGGAGCGATGCATACTGACTAGTCAGTGAGAAGACTAGTATGCATCGCACCTTTCGATTAAGGAAGGGTGCGATGATGCCAAGGAGAGTTATTCAAACCCCAGAGGCTCAGTAGAGCAAGGAAACAGGCTCAGAATTCAAAAAGAAAAGAATGCAATTGAAGAGCACAAGTTTAGCTCCTAACTGGTCCAAACGGCATCAAGAATTGTCCATAGAATCTCCTGGAATCAGCTGGTGAAAATCGGGGGGGAAAGCACCTCCAGAGCTCCAACAAACCAAGTTCAAATGAAATGGTAAAATGAGAGGTAAAAGTCACTTTTAATTTACCATTCACATAATTCGAGTAAAATATTAATGTTCTTAACTCATTTATCAAGCATATGTTTTCATTTCTAATTGGTTTGATGAAGCAAATGAACATGTAGTACAATCTTTGAAAGAACAAAATTCTAATGGTGAATCAAAGACTCAATGACCATTATCACGAGCAGTTTTAGCGCATAGTTCAAGCTCGTTAAAAAATAAACATAAGTCATGAGCAAATGTTTCCCCCAGATTTTAAGCTCATTAAAAAATGAATCGGTAAATAACCATTGTGAATGCCTTATCGCTAGCTTTTGATCCTTGGTCATGTTCTCATCATCACCTCCACTCTATTTTTAGCTGATCATTCACCTCCATATGATTATTTACCCTCTCGAGGAACATCTGTGAAGAGTGATTCTACTAGCCATCCTTGTGACACTACGGTGATTGGAAAATTCCAAACCTTACCTGGAATCAGCTGCCACCCGAAATCATCACTCATTCCTCAAAAATGAGTCTCCTTTAAGCTCTTTTCAACTGACTCATAAAATATGAAAAGATTTCCGAGCGATTAGCCTCTCCGGCTCGTTAAATTCATTAGGAGTGCTATCCCTCCTTTAGATTTTAATCTTTTAGGACCTGAGGGATTAATACACAAAAATATCGAGCGCTTGTCTTGTTCGGCTCGTTAAAACTATCGAAAATTCATCCCTTTTGTATTATTTTACGCTTTTTTCGGACTTAAGGGATTATATGACAAAAAAGAATCTTTGGAGTCTCCTTTCCATCCCTTTTAGAGTCTCTAAAATTGAAAAGGACCGAGTTATCTTTGTCGTTAAACTCGTTAAAACCGAATAGCGACAAACTCGTCCAAATGGACGAGAATGAGTTTCACTATCACTAGGCTCGCTAAAATATAGCGACAGGTTCACCCGAAGTGCGGATTATAGGACAAGCATATGTTATCATCCTCAAGCTTGACAAAAATAAAGAGGTACTGGTTAGCAATGACTGGGGAAAATTGGGAAGGAAACTTGAATAAACTTTATTGGTAGCAAGTCGCTCTTGAACATGACACTTTCCTTCCGCATCCAAGCCGTTGGGTTGTTCCGTTCACTAGTCATCACCATTGGTTCATGACACCATCCATCTTTGGGGTTAACGCTACCAATCCATCGTCAGTGTCACCGATATGTTCAAGAGAATTCATTCAGACAATTCGCCTGTGTCTCACCCACTACAATACATTCATGCTCCATTCCTTCATGACTGCCACCCTGAACCCTGTATCGTCAGATTGTTTTCAGCTCCAAAATCATTTGCTTCATTTCGTGTCATTGATGTGGGATTCATTAAGGCCCTCCTGCAACAGGTCACTTCTTGTCGACATCAGCTCATTGTCCAAGAAGTTGACTTAGGAATAACCTTTTTAGTACTTTGAAGCTTGCATGCCTCAATGGCAAGTTTCTCACTTTCAGCGACAAGTTTACATTAATGGCCTTCGATTGAGAGATTTTGCGTGCTGTTCGACGCCAAGTCCTTTTTCACACCGCGTGAATTGCACTGTAGTACCTTGAGGGTCATTGTCATTATTGGTGATTCCTCTCATGCCTATTAACAACTTACATCATTGGCTGGTAATCAGGTGATGTCTTTCCATGTTCGACTCCAGAACATTTTTCACATGGATCGACTTTCTCAGTGAAGATTGAACGAGTTTTGAAGACCCCAGATCTAGTTTCATCATCTGGGCTGAATATATTCAGAATATAAAGACATCAAATGTACATCATTGCCGAACAGATGATCATCCAAATCAAAGGATGATGAGTCCGAATCATCAGTCTGTCACACAGACGATTGTCTATCCTATGTACATGAAAATGAATTTATAAAGCTGAGCATGAGAATGCTTGCCTTAGCTAGATCATGAAAAAAATGTTTTCAAGATAATTTATTGTATTGTATCTTATTACAGGTCGCCTCCCAGCTCGAAAAAACTTCGGATCCGCATGGTAAAGCATTTCACCCGACATCAAAAAGATTAACAACCTCATGCTTTAGGGGGCAACTGTTATAGACATTTTTGGGCACTACAACCCCAATCATAAATTTCCATAAACTGAGGGCTCCTAAGTCGCTAAAAGTGTTGCTTCACTGTCTAAAGGAACAAGGTCAGCTGATTACATCATCTCCCAGAAGTTCTCCACTAAAAACTCCTCAGAAATGGTCAAAACTGGACCATACTGAAAACCCAGTGCAGAGGGTGTGATGCATATCACTTTACCAGTGTACAAGGTGCAATGCATACTGAATGGCCCCTCTGTAGGGTGCGATGGTCAGGAATGGACAAATGGCAGGGACAAAATGCGAGGTGGAAGATCATGGAATCTTCCAGAAAGCTTCCCCTCTGACACTTGCCTCTCTGTTTTCGACCAGGGATGAGTAAGAGATCATCATTCTCCAAGTGGAATCAGGAACTATCAGAGAGAAGACACTAATCAAGACCTTAGAAGATGACTCACCTCCCTACAATCATTTATATATGGATCCCTCATCACAGAGATCCAAAGGCTGGAATTTTGTATCTTATAGAGAAGTGTTGTTGGTTTTCTCGAGAAATTTCATAGTGTTGGGTGATCTAAGCTTTACTTGAGGTGAAGAAGGGCTTTCTTGCTGGAGGATGATGCTAGGCCAGAGCATATGGTTGTAATCCTCTTGCTACTTTTGATCTTAATAAAGCTATTCAAGTTTTCCTCCATATTCTTGTATGTTTGATTATATGCATTTGTATGGTTAACACATATCTGGTCCTGTGTTATTTATGAATATAGATCTTTGTTATTCGATAATAGTATGTTGCTATGATTCCACAGGTGCTCTTTGAAGCTGGGCAAATGAAGAAGAAGCGGCGAAGCTCTATCAGGAAGGAGAGGAATCAAACAAGGAAATCAAACGCAAGACTAAGGCTGGTCTCCTTGGTTCCACTCTTATCTATTTTCGTAAAGGAAAACGAAAGTAGACTTTACTTGGTTTTTTCTAAGATAGCTACCAGTCTTAGTGGGAATAGCAGCATCCGAGTGGACACTATTCCTGGTAACACAAAACGAGTAAGAAAACAAGCAGACAAACAAACCAACAAAGAAAGTAAGCAAACAAGCATATAAGCAAACAGACTGAAAGCAACCACTACTCCTACTCCTAAGCTAGCGATGCAAGGGACATCTAATGTGAAGTGATACTTCCAATGCAGCCACTGGCACATTGGTTGACCCATGTTGGTGAAGGCATGGTTTGCAAACAAGACAAATGTGTGAACCAGAAAATAAGAAAGATGTAACAATGAAGACAAACACACTCCAAGTTTAAAAGCGTCCACAGAATGAAAATGAGTGAAAGAGCATGACATGAATTCTGCAGCACTGGCATGGTGTTGCGCTATACTACGTACAGATGTTGAGTGTATGCATTCTCTTGACTATGATAGGCAAGCAAACATGAGAAAGGTAGACCACTTACATTGTTAATGTGTGCTTGTTGTGTAGGATTGCTTGTTGTGTAAGAATCCTCCAATGCATGAGCGATGGGATCGTGTAGTTTGAGTGGAGGAAGCGAAATCTGGGTGTTTGGTTGATCTTCAATGCAAAGCAGAGAGTGATGAGGAGCCTTGAGTCTTTCAACAATTTCCTGACTAGGAGTGAAACCAACCTCAGGACAGTGAGGGCCTGACATAACCATCAGCTTGGGCTGAAGTGCCTCAACAGTCTGCGGGGTTTCGACTTCATTGACAGATAGGTCATCATAGACTAGTGTCTTAGACAAATTAACAATGATTGAATCAACATCATGATTATATGAGGAAGTGGATAGATCATGATAACCAAGATCAAAAAATTCAGGATCTTTATTGGCATCCTCATGATTTGATGAATCGGGTAGAGTGGTAGATGGGAAGTAAAGATGTTCACCCTATGTGTTTTCAGGAAAGATTGATATCAAATTGGATGGATTTTCTGAGGAATATGTGTCCTCTCCACACTATAATGACAGATTGACATCCGATGTGTCCTATGAATGATCGGAAGTAGAAATATCCAAAAATGGGTTTTCACAGGGGAAATTAGTAGTGGCAGAATCACAAGGGATGTTAGGATGAAGCGGATGAGGCATGGCTGGAAGGGAGTCATCCTTCACTGCAAGTTCTTCTTTAGATTCCTGCACACAGTCATCATGAATGATGGCATAGGTTGGCTGCATAACACCAACTCCATCAACAACTTGATCCTCATTCATAGCAGGTGAGGAGTCTGAAATGAAAGAGCACAAGACAATACAATCCAGAGGATCAATAGAACTCAGGGACAGAGGTTGAGGGAATGAATCCATGTGACAACCAACAAGCTTGCAAGCCAAATCTGTGTAGATATCAAGAGTAGGTGGGGTGGGAGGATGTGACAGTTCAATAGAGGTGTGTGCATGATCTCCCACATCACTCCGTTGTGGTGAAGTTGTTTGATGAGGTGAAGGCAGAAAATCACTTGTGACAACAACTATGCCTTCCTATGATTGTGCAATTTCATCACCCAAGTGTGTTGAGTGGGGTTCGGATATGTGAAGAAGATACTCAAATCTTCCATATAGAAATTCCTAATCAATATCATCTTCAGGGAATCGGTATACAAGATTACAAAAGTGTGTGTAAAACTGTTCAATGGATTCATTGGGTGCTTTTCCTAATTTCAAAATTTCTTTGTTGAGTGCTTTACAGTCGAAGTGATTGAAAGCACAGTCTATCTCTACAAGCAGATGAGCAAGAGAATGAATAGATTTTTCGAGCAGCATGGCACACCAGTGCATTGGGTTCCCTTGAAGCGTGTAGATGAATAGTGCGCAGCTCATGTATTCTTCAAAGAATCCATGTCTTTCACATGAGCTTACAATGCTGACTGTGTGCCTAGCCAAGGCTACGTGGCCTCCACCATCATATGTTCTATGTGACAAGTTATCTGAGATTTTTTCCAAGATAATGAAGTCATTTCCATAAGAAATACATTCCGGAAGAGAAACTTTGTAGTTAGTCACAATAGATGTGTAGAGATTAAAAACAAATGTGAGGACTCAGCTTGTCATCTGGCCTTCCTTCTAGCACCAAAATGTTGATGGTGTTGGACCCGCTGACATGTAAGGGGATCTCCCCAGTAAGAAGTCCCAATTAGACATCAGACCGTTTGGTGTAGGAGTACCAACAGTGGGTCATATGGTAATGTCTTGACTTCGATTTCATACAAAGGAAAGTAAGATAACTCTATTGGTAGCAAGGGTGTGACAACTACAGTGAGCCAAGGAAGGTGAATGAGAGGTTCTAACACATGGGGGTTGAGATGAGTGCGCCCCTTGGAAATCTGTGATAGCACTTAGTTAATAAGGGAACACATGAGCGAAGATGCATCACAAGCTAGAAATAAAGTTAGCGACCAATCCAAAGTGATGGTTAAACCAACAACACATTTCAAAAAGATTCATACATACTTAGACAAAATAGTCCATACATTCATGCATAAGAAAACAAATACATATATCATTTAGAGTAAACCAAATAGCATAGAATACAATACAACATATGCATGAAATGTGTTGACCCTATTATATTAAGAAGTGTAAGTTCCAATCATACAATACATCCATGTCTAACCACTAGTTCTGACAACAGAACGTTACAACCACAACCGCCTGCTCCTCCAAAGAGATATACTAACTCTACACATTGGAGAAGCTAAGGCTCGTTACAATACTATCCAAGCTCTCCCCAAGATAGTCCTATTGGAAGCTTGGCTGACCAAAAGCCTTTACAATGAGTTATGAGGTTCTATTTATAGCAAAGGGTGGGTGACCCTTGACATTCCCCTTTGTGACAATTCATCTACCCTCATGCGTCTTCATCTACTCTATGATTGTTACATCCAACTATCGACACTTGGACTTCCACTTGAAAAGACATTAAATTATAATGCACATGTGCTAATGTGAGACAAAATGGATTGAGCAAGCCATGCAAGACATCAGTGACACCTGGTCTATTGTCGTGAGACCAACTCTTTGACATGATTGTGATGGTGAAAGTGGTGAGATGATGCCAAGCTTGGTCGTCCATGATGGTGTGCATTCACTCCATGGTGACATCTTTTTGAAGTGAACTCTTGCCTCTGTTGCATCCGAGTGCATTGGTATGGATCCTCCATCCAACTCATTTGCTAACATGTGCATGGTCTTCTTGGGTGCGGCCGAAACGTCAACACACTGATGCATATTGTCCGTGTTGATCTTCTAGTCTGTGTTGGTGGTCATGCACATCAACTATCAACTACATGCTCAGCTCTAGTCAAGCTTGCTTCTTGTCTTTGCCTTGGTGAGTGTGTTGAATGGGTTGGATCGCCTACATGCATACAATGACATGCATGTTTTTGAATCCCTTGTATGTGATCAACAACACTACTCACCATTTCTTCTTTGTGCCAGCTGCTGGGATGGATCTATAACTTGTACATGCGCAGTTTCATCCATTAGTGCATGTTGCACCCCTTGTTGTTCTTGTTCCTGCTGCAACTCATTCGCTTGTCTGTGCAGCTCATGTTCTTCCTTGAGTTGCTGCTTTAGCACATGCAACTCCTTCTTTGTTCCATTCTCTATCTTCGCACTATCTTCATGTTGCGCCATCACCTCATAGCTTGAGTCTCAAAAGTTTCTTTCATCACCAGTGGATCTGCTTGAGCTTGCAACTTTGTTTCGCCTCTGTGTTGTCAACAACCTTCCTCTTACATTCGTTGCATCTAGTATGCTACCTTCAGTTGTTGTTCATGATGTTGTTGGTTGTGATGTTGTTTCTATCATATCTTGATGTCCTTGTCTACAAACAACTTGATGTCTTCGTGGGTAGGCAGGTCCATAGACACTTCATCGACTGCATCCCCAAGTGTGCTATGTATGGTTTCTTCGACTCTGCTCTCTTGAAACCATTGTATCTGTATTTCTGAGAGTCATATGAACACATGCTATACCTAGAGACATGGAAACACTCATGGCAAGAAATCTATCAGTTGAAAACCAAAATGAACTTGAGAACTGACATGCAACATACCTATGTGACTGATCATGAAGGTTGTACAATTTCTGTCGAGAGGTCAGGAGACTGACTTCCAAGATTGCACAAGGCATAGTCTAGGCTGCTGGGAGCCTGACTGATTGTTAGAACTGCACAATCTACAATCCGGTCTGGCTACTGACTACTAGAATTGCGCAATGCACAATCTTAGTTGTCAATGGTTGTAGGCTCAATGACTACATTACACAATTTTCTGGGCCAGTAATCATTGTCCCTCAAAATTACGCAATGCAAGACTGGAGGAAGATCACTGGGAAAAAATGCACATTTCCTGAGAGGAAGATAGAGCCTTCCTTCTCATGATTGTGCAATGTTATCTTGGTGAGGTAGTGTCTGGGCCAAGGCTACCCAGATTCACTGACGGGAGAATGAAAGTGAATGCGAATGTGAATGTATGGCAATATTGAGTGTAAGCATGAGTGAATGATCATGCATGCAAATGGTGAATGACAAATTCATAAAATGGAACAACATCCATGTGGGTGAGGCGAGTCACTAAATCAACGACCGATCATGAAAACAGTTTCATGCATGCGACAACAGTGAGATTTTAACAAAAAATGAAACAATGCTAGTACAAGCTAGTATGTATCAAAACGACAACAAGCACTCATTGAAATCAAGCAGACAACGTTCATACAATGCGAAACATAAAAAGCACCAGAAATGCAACATAAGACATGGAAAGCGGGCTTACCCCAAAACAACTGAGGTGAATGTGCCGACAGCTCCTAGATACGATGTGGGATGTCAAAGCTGCAAGGTTGATGTGAGGAATGATCTCTGCAACATCTGGTTGATGAGTTTTGATAAAATCGAGGTTGTGACACACATGCCACAAATCTAGGGAAAGCGACACTTGGTGGGAGGTTTCTAAAATGATCCTTGCATGTAACCTCCAACTGCCAAAAATAGGTCCCTGAAATAAGAGATGCCTTTGCATGCTGCCTTGGGAGAAGCAGCCCATACATGCAAGTTTTTTTTGCTCGGTCCTGGAGGGAACCGGTCAACTCAGCTGCATATGTAAGAGGCTACTCAACTGCTTGGAGAAAATGCGCATTTCTAGTTGGGAGGTCGGCTGGCTGCTCAGAAGATTTGCACAATTTTTGGGCAGTGCTGCTGACTGCTACCTAAATTTTCACAAATTCTAGGTTGAGCAACCCAACTGGGAAGGATTGTACAATTTTCTAGGTGAAGCTTGCTTACTAGAATTGTGCAATTCTAGGGCCCAGCAGGCTGTCAGTGAGGATTGCACAATTTTTGAAGGGAAGTGTTGTTGCCCTCCAAATTTGCACAAATTCTTGAAGGAGCTACTCAGCCTATTGCTGGACCAAGTCTGGATGAACATCCTGTGAGGGGAATGCATCAAGGTTTGATCGACAGGCTATCTTTCTGCAAGAAACTCACTGGAGCTTGTGTACTTGATGAGGCAAGGCATGCTGTTGTGAAGGTTGGTAGGGAGGCTCCAAAACGAAGCTTAAGGAAAAATTTTGGAGGGTGGTTGTAGCCACTACAACAAGTTGTTGAGTTATGTGCCTTACCTCAAGGAAGATAAAGAAAAGTTTAAAAGATTCATTAGTGGGTTGCCAACATCATATAGAGATCGGATTGAGTTTGATGAGTCACAGTTGTTGGAGGAAGCCATCCGGAAAATGAATCATCATTATGAGTAGTCGAAGGTGAGCCTAAGCATGATTTGAAGGCAAATTAGAAAGTTAAAGGGAAGTGGATACCAAAGTGAGGAAGACCTCAAGATATAAGTGAGAAAGAGAATATGGTTCATTACAAGAAGTTCAATGCAATTAAGAAGGAACATGGATTGCAACTTGGAGAGAATAAAAATAGAGGTGATGGTCAGGGACTGTTGCAGTGTTGGATATGTGGAAAATATCATTGCAAGAAGGATTTTCCATTGTACCATGTTAGTAAGCCTCAGATTTATAGTGCTCAGGAGGAGCAAATGGGTGGGGATGTGGGCCATAACATTCATCAAACTTATGCAGGTGTGGACAACAAGTAGGCAGATCACCATGCATCCATTATTGAGATGGAAGGTAATCTATGAGGTCAAGTTGTTTATATTTGATTAACCTTAGATCTAGTTATAGTTATGTTAATCCTGACCTGGTGGATAAGTGTGGTTTGAGAAAATAAGTGCATGTAGAGTCTTGGTTGGTGCAGTTGGCTACTGGTACTAAGAAGAGAGTTTATCATTAGGTAAAAACATGTGCATTTTAGTTGAATGGTATTCCTACATCAATGCATTTTAATGTGCTTCCATTGGGATCATATAGTATGTTTTTGGGTAAGGCTTGCTTGTACCTCCACAAAACTAAAGTAGATTGTTATGACAAGGCTATTGATTTGATGAATGATAATGGGGAAATGTAAATCATGCATGGAAATAAGAAGCCTACATCGGTGACGATAGTCAAAACTATGCAGGATAAGTGCAGTCGTAGGAAGGGGTGTGTATTATTTGTAGTTCATATTTCCAGTGACAGGGGTAAGGATGTTGAGGATACAAATTTTTTCATGAGGTACCTTGTATTGCAGTAGTTTCAAGATGTGTTTCCAATAGATATTTCATAGTTTCCTCCCCATATGGAAGTGGAATTTTCTATCGAGTTGGTACTAGGAGAAACACCAGCATCAAAGTAACCATATAGGATGAGCACTCCATAATTGGTAGAATTGAAGTTGCAATTGAATAAAATGCTTGATAAGAGATACACTAGGCCAAGTGTATTGCCTTGGGTTGCACTAGTATTGTTCTTGAAGAAGAAGGATTGAACTCCTCAGTTGTGCATTAATTACAGGTAGTTGAATAAGGTGACCACCAACAAAATGTATCCATTTCCAAGGATCGGTGACTTGCTTAATCAATTGAATTGGGCAACAATGTTCTCGAAGATTGACTTGAGATCGGGATATCATTAGGCATGCATCAAAGAAGAGGACATCTACAAGACTGCTTTCTGGACTAGGTATGGGAATTATGGTTTTTCTGTGGTTCCTTTCAGTTTTACTAATGTTACAACTACTTTTATGTGCCTTATGAATAGTGTGTTGTTTCCTTATCTGGACAAGTTTATGATTGTATTCATTGATGATATATTGATATATTCTAAGAATGATGAAGAGCATGCCGAACACTTTGCAGTGTTGTTAATAATGCTAAGAGAGCCTGAGTTGTATGCCAAACTTAGTAAATGTAGCTTCTTTCAGACAGAGGTACATTTGGGACATTTTGTCTCTAAGGAAGGCATAACAGTGGATCCAAAAAAGATAAGAGATATCATGGAATGGGAAGCTCCTAGGAATATGATGAGGTCAAATCATTCATGGGGTTAGCAGGTTACTACAGGAGGTTCATTAGGAACTTATCATGGATCACATATCCCCTTACATCATTATAGAGGAAAGTAAATAAATTTGAATGGACATAAGAGTGTGTAGAAAGTTTTGAATAGTTAAATAGTTGTTGACAAATGCTTTGGTGTTAAAGATTTTAGATCCGAATGAAGGGTTCGTGATGTGTCTTATGCTTGCAAGAGATGACTTGGTGTAGTTCTAATGTACGAGGGAAAAGTGGTGTTCTATGAGTCATGGAAATTGAATGAGCATGAGAAAAACAATGTGACTCATGACCTTGAGTTGGTAGAGATCATTCATGCATTGAAGATGTGGAGGCACTACCTTCTTGGTAGGATGTTTTTACTGATGAGTGATCACATATGGGTGAGGTACCTATTTGACCAACCTAATCTGAATTCCAAAAAAGCTAGATGGTTGGATACCATCAATGAATTTGACTTTGAGATCAGATACATTAAAGGAAAGGAGAATAGGGTTGCAGATGCTCTCAGTAGGAGAGTGCAGGTAAACCATCTTGCAGTGGTGAGGTCTTATGTGACAAATTTACATGATCAAATATTACATGTAGGACAATGGAATGACAAGTATCGACATCTTAGGCACAAGTTGCAGCAAGGTATAGATGATCAGGATGTGGACTATCATCTCACAACGAATGTGATCCAGGTGGATATTGGTGGCCACCCACCAATTCCACTTGGACCCCCACCATTAATTCTTTCAGTTTTTCATTTTCCTTAATTGTAGCACAATTTACTATTTTTAGCAGTTTTTCGGGTCCTAAACTTTCGGAGCCATTTTGAAGCCCTAAACGACATTTTTTTGGCAATCTATAGCCAACAATTTTTAATATAAAATCATCTTTTACGTTGTATTCCTCGGAGAGATATTTCCAATGGGTTATCATGTGCGTCAAACGGAGTTAATATGACCAAGTCGCAACCCCGAGAAGTTGGCTGTCCAACTCACCCCAACGGGGCCCATAAACTCTTGGTGTTACATCTCCTCGAGTTAGGGTTTTGGTTGTTTAGGGTTTTCTCTTATTGCTCAATAATGAAAAGGCCTTTGAGCCTCACTGTAATGAGTTTAGGGGCATGTAGTTGCCACTTCTCTTCTCAGAGATAAGCTACCATCACCCGAGCTAGTCTTATTTCCATTTTGTTTGTAAGAATATTTCAATATTTGATATTAATGAAATGAAGTGCTATTTCTACTACATCTTTGTATTTATGGTTATATCTGTAATTTGTTGCATTCCTGTTTAAATCTAGATCAGGATGGCTTGGTGAGCTTCAAGGACAAGATATATGTGCCAGATGGAATTGAGCTGAGGAAGCTTATCTTGAGGGATTTTCATGTCAAGCCATATTCAGGTCACCCAGGATATCAAAAGATATTGACCATGGTGGAGATGTTATACTATAGGAAAAATATCAAGAAGGAAGTGGCAGAGTTTGTGGCTAGATGTATGGATTTTTGATAAGTGAAATATGAGTACAAGAACACAAGTGGTTTGTTACAACCCATTTTGATTCTAGAATGGAAATGGGAGGTCATTTGTATGGATTTCATTATAGGTTTTTCGAGGAAATCAAAACAGCATGATTCCATCATGGTTGTGGTGGATAGGTTGACCAAGGTAGCTCACTTCATAGTGGTTAAGTCTATTATTCAGTTAGTGAGGTAGAACATGTATTCATCAAAGATATAGTGAAGTTGCACAGTGTTCTGAAGAATATTGTGTTAGATAGAGATGCTAAGTTCACTTCTACGTTTTTGAAGGATTTATTTGTAGTTTTGGGTACAAAGTTGGCATTCAATACAACTTATCATCCATAGATTGATGGACAGACACAGAGGGTCAACATGATTCTGGAGGACATGTTGAGGATGTATGTCATGCATCAAAAACAAAGGTGGGAGGAGTATCTTCCACTGGTGGAGTTTGCTTACAAAAATGGTTATCAAGAGTCACTAAGGTTGATTCTATTTGAGGAACTCTATGGGAAGAGTTGTAATACTTCCATCAATTGGAGTGATCCAGTGAACATGGTACTTATTGGACTAAATATGTTGGCAGAGATGAAGCAGGAAATGCAGGTTATAAATAAGAATCTAAAGGAATCACATGATAACTAGAAGAATTTTGCGGATCAACATATGACATTTAAGGCATTTCAGGTTGGGGAGCATGTGTACTTGTGCATCAACCCCAAGAAGGGCTCATTGGGGTTGGATCGTGTGTCAAGTTAGCACCTCAGTATTGTGGGCCTTTTGAGATCCTTGAGAGGATTGGACCAATGGCCTATAGACTTGCCCTACCTCCTACAGTGAAAGTCCATGATGTTTTCCATGTTTCATTTCTTAAAAGATATGTGAAAGATGTTAATCATGTTATTGATTGGTCTGTATTGCAGGTGGATCCATAAGGAGAATTATAGTAGAAAATTCAATGCATATTGTAGCAGAAGCAACTCATGCTCTGGAACTAAGAAATCAAGCAAGCTAAAGTGTAGTGGAAGCATTTTGGGTCCGATGAAGCTACATGGGAGATGGCTGGTCAGATGTGGGATATGTTTCCTTCATTGTTTTCTAGTTGAGGCAAAGGAGTTTTGGTATATGTACATATTTATGTATGGTTGTTATTATAAATATCACAATGAGCTGGGATATAAAGCTTCAATAAGTAGTATGGTTGTCATGTTGTCATGTTTGTCATGATGGTTTTTCTTTTGAGTAGGTTGTTCATTGTAAATACTGCATCGAGGTGAGTTATAAAGCTCCATGGGTAGTATGTTTTGGTTTTGGATGGTTTTTCTAGTTATGGGTGTCATTGAACACTAAGGACGACATTCTCCTAAGAGGGAGGGGTCTATAACAACCCTGGGTTAAAAGTTCATGCAAAAAAGTTAATAAAGGAAAAATAAGACTAAGGTCATGAGGCACATATTCCAAGATGAATGTTTGGCAAAACATCCTAGTGGACATAACTTGTTGTTTAGTATGGCTAAGGGGAAATTGCCAAAGTCAATGGCAAAGGATTTGAAACGGAAAAACGAAATTTTTGGCATTTTATTTATGAAAATAAAGGAAATTATGAGAAAAGGAATGTGAAAGGTCACAAGTTGCATGTGAGGTGGAAATTGAAGGAAAATAGAGGAAAATGAAGAAATTAGAGGCATCAATAATAAAAAGGATTCAGAGCATCAGTTTTGAGCCTTTGGTCAATTTTGCTTTGGATTTATTGTGAGAGAGGTGAAGAGCGTGAAGAGGAGAAAGAAAGCACACAGGAAAAGAAAGGATAAAGAAGGCAAAGTAAGGAAAAGGAAAGCAAGGATCAGGCAAGGAAAAGTTGGATCAAGCGGCTTCAATAGGAATACTTGTAGGTAGCATGTTGCATTTATGATTTCCTAGATGGTTTTGACATACATGGTATATGCATGTGTGTATTTGGTTCATATGTTGTCATTGGAATGGATTTTTTTTTGTTTTGAAAAAGGTTTCATCCTTGCCTAACCATTTTTGGATAGCCATGGCATGATGGGTTTCATCCTTGGTTGAGATTTGGATTGCCAGAAAGTTTTGGATCCGGGTGGAGGTGGTCTCAAGAAAATCCCAATGATTGGGGGTGGAGATGGTTTTCTCTAGGAATCTCTCAACACGTGGGTGGAGATAGGAAATTCCTCAAGGGACGGTGAAGGAATTTTGAGGCATCCAATATTGGTTTGGTTTTGTGATCTCAGGACCGGTTAAAGTGAGATCACAGTAGTGTGAGGGAGGAGGTGGTTTGACCTATGGATTCCCTTGGTTGTTTATGGATTGATTTATCCACGAGATCCCACATTCATGCTTTGAATATGGCACAGGGGTGATTGACTAAAAGAGAGATTTGGTTTAGCTCAATATATGGACGGGTGGTCCATGGAAGTCCCTGACTTGATGGACTTTGAATATGATTGATAACAACACTTTTCCCTTGTAATTCATGAATAATTATACTTGTTATTATGTGCATTTAATGGTTGTTCTATCATTGTTATTTATTTGGTTATACGTTGGTTATAGGCATGGTTTTATAAGAGATTCAAGTTGTAACTCTTGTCATGTTTTTACTTGTAAATGAATGGTTAATGAATGCATGACCTAATGGATGTTATGGAAGCTAATTTGAGAGGGCATTAGACCTTATTGATGTTTTTTCAGATAAGTTTCATATCTTAGTGTTCATATATGCATTCATGACCTATAGATTTCATGTTCACCATGTGTTTGACGGAATGATTGTCATGGTTAGGCCTAGTTACGTTAAGTCCTTGATTAAGTTTTGTGTTAGAGGCTTGTATTGTGTCATTTATCATTCTCAAGAGTTTCATTAAGTTCAAAGCAGTGCTCTAGAGGCTAGCCCTGAAAATGTTTCTAAGATATCGCGGTCGTTGGCATAGAACTGAATGAAAAGGACTGTTGTCACTCCTTTGCATGGATGTGCATGTGACTAGAGGGTTAGAGTCAAATTCAGGTAGTTATGTCAACACCTAGGGCTCCAGATCAGTGAAAAATAAAGTTAACTCAGGGTTTGGGCACCAAGAAGTGTGGTTTAATTCTTGGGGGTTCTATAGCACCTGAGGGAAGTCAGTAAGATCTTGTTTTGTCGACTCCATTTCCTTAAGGTTATTTAGGAGGATGAGTCATGTCATAGTAGCCCTTAGCTCATGTTTACCCTAGGCGGCTTGGTTAAAGTGGGTAGATATGTGAGGAGGCGTTTACACACATCCTATCCTTTCCTCTATTGCAATATCTTGGAATGTTGATTAGATCAATCTAACTCATAACCAATAAACGAAAGCATTGACTACATTAACCTAACTTCCCTAGTAAGAAAACGATATTCACCATCACACATCTAGGATAGTGTCAATTAACACATACTTCATAGAACTCAAGGTTTCAATGGATAACTAGTCGGCAATATCTCCAACTATCTTGATAGAACTAGAGTCAACATTCTATCATTGGCTATACTCTACTACTCTTCTTGTTCTTAGAACTTCATTATACAATAACCTATTTAGGAAACAATGTTTCTTGTAAAATGTGCACTTGCCCACATATCATGAGAATGTTTTAAACTAATAACTAAATTACAAAATAATACTACATATCATATCGCTTATTTTTTTATGTCCATGACATCAATATTACTTCTATGCCATAGCTATATAACTATTTCTTGATCCCTTACCTCATAGATGAATTTACAAAAAAATTTCATCATATATAACTATTTCATAATATTAACAATATTTCATATTTAAAATGCAATACTTATATAATTATTTCTTAGTCCCTTAAGTCTACTTCTATAAAATTAAGTTAAAAAAAAGGTCACTCATACATAACCATTTTCATAAATTAAAATTGTCTTGCATTATATATAAAAATATTCATTAATTTGCCTTATGAATAAACAAACTTAATAAGTTAAAACCTCATACATTAATCTTGATATATGGATAAGTCTACATATCATCGCAATATAATTCTATCAATTTAATAAGTTCTAATTGACTATACATAAAGCAATAACTATATAGTTCATAAAATAATTTAATTGTTTTAAATAAATAAAGAATTCCAATTTTATATAAATAAAACAATAAAAATATAGTTTATAAATTAATTTAACTAGTTTTTCAGGGGAACATAGAAAAAAAATCAATAAAATATATCTTAAGGTGTAATATGAAAGTATGGAGAAGAATATTTTTCTGTTAATACTTCTTTCACACTAGTTTATTTAACGCAATAACGCAATATAGAGAGAAAAGTAATTAAAAATTATAATTAAACAAATACATTTGAAGATTAATAAAATTATGGGTAATGTGAAATTATGGAGAAGAATATTTTTTTTATGTGATTTACTGTGATTGAATATTGTTCCAGGTAAATTTATATAAAGAGATCACTTATATTAATTTTTTATTAAAGGTGTCTAGAAAATTGAATTCTTAACCCATAGTACCTAACCCTCAACATTAATAATAATAAAAAATTAATAATAATCAATAACAAACTAATTTCTATACACAATGTCTAAGAATAAATATAAAAAAGTGCTTAGTAAGAAAAATATGCAGATTTCTACTTGCTGATTTTTATGGGTTGAATGTACACTAGAAAAGGTTTTGTTAATAAATTATACAATATTTAAGAGTAAATATAAGAAATGCACTAAGTAAAAAGTTGAATATGTAGATTCCTACATTACAAATTCATATTGCTAATTTTTATGAAAGAGGCTCCACTTGAAAAATCTTATATTAATAAATGTTTAGTATAAATATAAAGAAAGTGCTAAGTAAGAAACTTAATATGCAGGTTTCTACATTAGGAATTCATATTATTGATTTTTATGGGTTGAATATTAACCCTACAAGTTTTTATTAATAAATTATAGGATGCTTAAGAGTAAATATAAAAAATAGGCTAAATAAAAAGGGGAATATGTAGATTTCTATATTAATGATTTTTATGAGCGAACCTTTACTTGAAAAACAAACTTTTTAGTAAGAGATGTTTATTATAAATATAAAAAAGGTGCTAAGTAAAAAATTTAATATGTAGAAATATAAAAAAGGTGCTAATTAAAATATTTAATATATAGATTTCTACATTAGAAATTCATTTGTGAGTTTGATGAGTTAATATTATTATTAATTTTTTTTATGGATATATATCCATTTTAAGGTTAATAAAAATGTCATAAATAAAAAGTTAAATATGTAGAAATTTAAATATGTAAATTTCTACATTAAAAATTTATATGGCTGATTTTTATGAGCAGAGCCACCACTTGAAAAATCTTTTATTAATGGATGCTTAGTATATTCTAAGCAGTGTAATGGCAAAATAAAGATGAGCAAACTGCTTAAAGCAGACTATTAAATCTCACTCTATTTTAAGTAAAACTTAATTATTTAAGAATATAAATACTGAAAATATGATATTAGGCAAGAAGGTATTGGTGAATAGTGAAAGAGAAGGGTAAGAATTATTATTGAAGGGCAAGAAGACAAGCTGAATTTGACGGCTCCGTGTGGCCGTCAAATCCAGGGTGATCAAAGAGACCACAAAGTTCATTACAAAAGCCTTTCAATTCCGTCCGAGGAGATCAACGGTCAAGATATTCGTGTCGGACGGCAGACAGCGGCGCCGTCACGGGATAAACAGAAGGTGACCCGCGGGGGTTAGGGTTGAGTTCAGCTTACACCACCGGTTTTGACTTTGCCTTGTGGAGGGCCCGGGACCTCTTTCCCGGGCGCACGCGCGCGTGACGGAGTCGGTCGACGGCCCCACCATGTTCCCTTGCCGCCGTCCACAATACACCCGTTCCGTCCGTTTCCACCGGTTGACTTGTTATAACCCGGCACCCCCGGCACACCCTATGGATGCCAATACCCATGCCCATGCCTATTTGAACATCCCACACATACATGGATCGGCCTGACCTAATCTAACCTCTACTTTTGTTGGGTGGATCCCCCCGTCGCCACCTTTTTCTTTTTTTAAAATTTCATTGTGCCAGATTACCTGTGGCAGGCAGGGTGACGGTCTCTGAAACTAACAGGTTATGGCACCGGTGTTTTGGAAACCGCTGGAGTTGCCAAAAGCAAGGTACCTGCTACAGGACCATTCACATTCTGCTTATCCCTGTAGCAGTTGCTGCTGGGAGATGGAGATGTAATCATATTAAGGGAAGGTTGATTGATTTCAATGATGTCCACGAGGGTGAACAATTTAAGGCAATCAGAGATTATTTTCATAATATTTTTTATGTAAGTATTTTGTTCATCTTAATATTTTTTATGTGAAATTTTTTGTTATGATCTGGATTTCAACTAAAAGACTAGTAATCTAGTTGATTTCATCTTTGCAAAATAAATGGTGCATGCTGTCGATCTTTAAACTATTTCTTAGTTATTTTAATGATTTCCATAAGGTTGAATAGCCTAAAGAGCCAACTTATTTTCCATTGATTTTAATGATGTCCATCACGTTAAACAGCTTAATGGGCCAAGAGAATAACTGTGGATTTTAATGATGTCCATCAGGATAAACAGACTAAAAAGCCAAGGGAATAACGATCCTAACTCATCTTCATACTCCTTTCTATATAAAATCTTTGTTATGGATCTTGATCTTATCTTTGTCAAATAAATAGGGCATGTTGTCCGAACTTTAAACTGTTTTCATACTGAAGGCGGATATCGTTTAAACTACCTATTCTATGAAAAAGTGCTATGCCATCTCCATGAATGGAATTTAGATAGATAGCGTCGTCATCTTTATTATGATTATGATGAACCTGTACCGGAACAGTTGCAGAGAAGGAGGACGTTGCTACTGCTTCGTGGGTATCCGAAATCCCGAGGTTTTGGTTTTGCTAAGCAATATTAACAATAATCTAAAGCTAAAGAAGGAGGGTTGAGGAATGCAGTCAGCCCTCGGGTAAAGTTGGAGGCGGAGAAAGGAAGCAACTACAAAGTATAAATCAAAGTCAAGGGCCGTGGATCATATTCCTCTGTATTCGAGCACCCAATATTTTGCTTTTTCAACGGGGGAACTTCCTGGTAAGAGGGTTCGGGCATAAAGTGGTCCAACAGAAGCAGTACGGCTTCATCACAGAAAGATCCGCCCCTTCCCCCGCTCCAGCAAACGCCCTTCGGCAACCCGAATTCATGTCATCGGTCCCGGGATCGAATTCGGCAAAGACTGAAAACCTGCTACAAAACTGAAACCTTTCAAACCTCCTCGCTCAGCCGCGGGAACAAAGAAGCAGAGAGCTTGATTAGGTTTAGGGCTGGTTTAGGATTATATTTTTTTGAAAGAGTCAATGGCGGAGGAACCGGAAACGTCATCAACGGTTTCATCGGGTGGGAACTGGTGGAACGCTGTAAGTTCAGGATCGAGTTCCAGTTTAGTGTCAGAGTGGAGCAATATCAATATGCTTCAGCCAGCCCCCTGCGCAGCTTCGGCTGCATTAACAGATATTCAAAGTTTGAACTGGTCGTCTTCTTCGAATCATCATATCCGCAATTCTGGCAACGCAGAAGATGTGGATAATCTGTCCAGCTCCATGACCAACAACACGTCTTCAAGTCTCACTAGCTTGGATTCAGGCCACCAGGCCGAGCTCGTAGATTCCGGGTCCCTCTTGGGCCAGTTTGCTCATGGTGTTTCAGACAATAACAATCTTTGGAACCAAATGCTTCTGTGAGTCGAGTCTTCATGATTTCATTGAATTATTTTTCATGCTTTCATGTATTTAGGGCTATTTTGATTTGTGTTCTGTCATTTCTGGATTACTCACATTGAAGTTTTTGTGGTTAAGCCATCAAGTTTTTTTGGTCTAGCCATCAAATTTGTCACTCTTTCGTGGTGAAGTTTCTAGCCATCAAGTTTGTTACTCTTTTGTGGTCTACGTTCCGAACCATCAAGTGTATCACCCTTTCGATTTTGATTTGTTATTTCTGGGATTATTGGTTTTGCAGTGGAAGCAGTGAGTACTCTAGGGCGTTGAGGCAAGAGCTGGTTGAACCTTCTGAACAACTGAAAAAAATTCAGCAGGAGGTTCCCTTGCAGGGATGGGAATTTCGCAACATGGCATCCTTCCAACCCGAAGACATTCACTTGAATCAACAGGCGCAGCAGCATGCACCTCTTCTTTACAATTTAGATGATCGTCTTCAAAGCAGCAACTCTCATGCATTGCCTGATATAGGCAGATGGTCCGTGGCCCAACCCAAACAGCCGGGCCATGCCTTACCCCGAAACATTAGTCTCAACACAGCGTACAGCAATACCCCGCAGTTCGATCTGAGCAGAATCAAGCAGGAATATCCCGTGCCTTACACCACTCCCGACCTAGGGGTTTCACTATCTTCCAACGCACCGCTTCTTCAAGGCTTTGGAATTCATGCAGACCCCAATTTCAAAAACGAGGGCTTTTGTCACATTCTGGAATCTCCCACCACCAAGGCATTTCTTAAACCGGGCATGGGCGCTGCCCGTGGCTGCCCGATTTCCGGGGATGATTATCCAGGCCGGTGGCTGCCAAATAGCAGCCTGTCTCAGATGCTACCCTCTTCACCCTCCAAGCAAAGTGTGCTGAATTTTGGTAGCATGAGCAAACAAGTCTTGGATTTCTCTGCCTGCAAATCTGATCATTTAAAGACTGTACAGCAGGTTTCGAAAACAGACTGTAATCTGCAATATTTTCCTGATGGGAAGCAAATTCACAGCCCTCATGCCCAACATCGAACAATGGTGAGCCCAATATACTATTCATCATCTTGTAATTCCATGTCTCATTTGGACCTGTCATTATTTTTTATTAATGAACTTCTCGTTTCTCTCCAACGATCTGAAGCCCCATGGCGAGGAAGCTCGAGATTCAAGCAGTGACACAAAGAGGATCAACAACTGCACTGATCAGAGCACAGCAGATCAAGCAATATTTAAAAGGCCCCGTCTAGAGACTGGCTCAACGATTCCAACGTTCAAGGTAATTCATGGGCTCCTAATATTTGATACAATAATGAATACATCTTAGAAACTCATGAACTCGTGATAATTTCATGGGCAGGTGAGGAAGGAGAAACTTGGGGATCGAATTACAGCCTTACAACAGCTGGTTTCTCCTTTTGGCAAGGTATAACTAGAGTTAACAGTGATGATATTTCATTTTCCCGAAGAGAATTGTGTAGAGGAGTAAGACATTTCAGGTGGACACTTATCACAAAGCTAAAGGATGATGGATGAACTTTCTCCTCTACACAATTCTCTTCCTGAAAATATCATGGATGGACTTAATTTTCTACCTGAAAATATCATCAATATAACTGTGAAAATCTCCAAAAGCTTATAGAGTTAAGATGGGCTAGCTTTAGTGTTTTCAGACTCACTAACTTGTAAACGTAATTTTCCTTTTACAGACTGACACTGCATCTGTTTTGCTGGAAGCCATTGGATATATTAAGTTCCTACAGGAACAAGTGCAGGTGATGTCTCACAGAAAATGAAAACCAGAAATCTGAATCATATATTCACCTATTTCTAGAAAGAAATGCGTACTTATGATAGTTGCTTGCGATGTTTAATAAATGGATGCAGGCGCTGAGCACGCCATATTTGAAGAGCGTGGGCACATCAAATCCGGGTGTAAGAACTCAAGTACACATAAATCTTTTCTGTAATGCCGTAACTTTTATTACACATTCTGATGTCTTGCTAATTTTGACATGCAGAGCCAAGATCACAAAGGTTGGGGATCGTCTGATAAGAAGGATTCGGATGAACCGAAGCAGGATCTGAGGAGTAGAGGGCTGTGTCTGGTTCCCGTGTCCTGCACCTTGCACGTTGCTAATGACAATGGTGCGGATTACTGGACACCTACGCTGGGGGGAACCTACAGATAAAAAGACTAAACTGTTACAACCTAATCTAATACATCAGATTTACTGCAGCACCATGTAATCGTTACACCAAACAAGCCTGAAATCTTCTGTGTTCAACTAAAAGTCATCATATCAGAGTGATTCCTCCTGCTGATGGTAAGCTCCTTTTTTTCTCGAAGGGCTGTATCATACAAGATTATTAAAAGTTATTGCTGGACACACAGCTTGATGGTATTATCAGATTTCACATCTTAAATTCTCTCAGAGGTTACAGACACTGTATCTGCACAATAAGCTGCAGCAGCATTAAGGCATATGATCATGAGTTGCCAGCTTTCCAAAGGGGAAACAGCAACTTCTTTCCCTTATAGATTATGTCAATGTTCATAGGTACTATTCTAAATCAATAAAGCTGAACCTTCAGTCTCCTCCATTCTCATGTCTTTGATAACTTATTGATGGATTAAGCAGGCAAAAATTTTCTTTGCTTTTCATTGTTTTCTTTATTGGTTTGATTTAAGCTTTAAGCATGCTCACTTCAATGTGACTACGTTTTGATAGGATTAGTCATGACATAAATAAAACTGAGAATGGTAATGTCAGAGCGTTTCGGTCAGCCTTAATAGGGTTAATATTAAAAAGTGTTGCGCGCACTGGAAAGTAGTGGGTTCATGCAGAGATATCAAGGCCGAGGTATCAATTTCAATGTGCAGGACGTGAGATGGTATGGAGGATCTCCGAGACTGGCAGTTTATGTAATATTTTTGATGATTCATTTGCAAAAAAACTCCCAGAGTGTTGTTAAATGAGGCATAGGGTTGAAAAGTTGAACACAGGTACTGCCATTCTTTCTCACGCCTTTTCATTTCGAGGCTATAATAATAGTACCCTAGATACCTCCACGATCACAACTGAAAGTGCCTTTTGACAGGCCTTGAATTCTCCACAAAATATGATCCCATCCCATTTTTTCACCACTTTACCTTATTTTCAAAATGGTTTGACAATTTTTTTTTAGCTTAGGTTTCAGTGATGCTAGTGATTTTGATATGATTCTTCTAAACCTATCCCAATATATTTTTTTATATGATTCTTCCAAATCCATTTTTTAAGTCAATGTTTCGAGCCAACAAATTGAATTACTTTCATCGGCAATAAACTTTCAAATGGGCCTGCGTTGGAACGCCGACTATTTGATTTATGTCTTAATCAAATTATGGGGATACGCGAGATTTACAACTATAAAATGACAACATGATTGCATTAGCACGAAATTATGAATTGTATGTACATAACACAATATAATATGAGAAGCCATTTAGGCTTTCTAAATTATATAACAGTATATAGATATATTTCTGCCTCTACAGTCGCACGATATTGCTGTTAATCCTGTTACCTCGCACCACACTTATGTTTAGTAACTAGAATTCGCCCATGATTGCACGGTCGATAAATTGGAAGGAATGGGCTCTGAACGAAAAATGCAGGTTGTTCTTGGGACTGTATATCTCATATTTCATGCTCACATCATGTTTCGAATATCAAGAAGTTGAGGATGGCTTTTTGCGATTGTTTTTTTTCAGAATTGTCCCTTCAGAAAAGCTTTCTCAACCAGTAAAGTTTGTAAAATAATAAATGCATACTGCATCGTTTATGGCAAGGGAGATAGGGTTTGACAAAAATAGTTGAGAGGAGAGTATTAATGTGGAAGAGTATATCTATAATGTTCCAACAACTATTCTTGAGGAAGGTGATTGCCATATTTTCCAGTCGAATTACTGTATTACCGGAAGGTAGTTTCAGAAAGGTTGTTTCTAATATTGCTGCTCCAGTCATGTGCCATTTTTTGGTTCTATTATTGACATGGCAGGGATGTTTAAATTGTAGCAGTTTATACTAACAAGTCAAGGTGAATTTTAACATTTTTTCTGGTCCAATTGTATCATGAGGTTAGTTCACTTGTATTGACATGGCACAGGGATGCTTACTCATCACATTCTAGCCAAGTTGATAAGGCAAGGGCGTCTTTACGATGTTTTGCTCCTGATTATAAATTTTAGGTATTTTTTGGTTGAAATTTAGGTATATTTATATAAATTATCAATATTTTCTTTTCAAAAAAACAATTAGGGATATTGTTTGACCATCTTTAGAGTATTAGCGATATTATAAAATTATAATTTTTTTAACTTTTAAAAATAAATTATTAAAAAATTAAATTAAATTACTCTATGTTAAAGATCTTGTTGGGTTCATTTATTTAGTTTAATTAAAAGGAGAATTAAATTATTAATTTTAATAATAAATAGAATATTTTTATTTAATAAAAGGATTTTATAGAATTTTTTAAATAAAATAAGGGAAATATGTATAAAGTAGCTAGACCCTTCCTCTATAGCATGGCTTTTAATTTTATTTAATTTTATTTTGAAACTAGATATGAGAAAACAATATTATGTTATAATTTGTTCAATCAATTATAGGATTTGGAAATTTACTAGAAGAGTAAGGAAATGCAAAAAAATATATTGTAGAAACAAACACGACATATTACAATAAGTTACTTAGAAATTGTTTTTATAGACTTCATGCTCCAAAAAATATGGAAAAAGAAACATAGCATATAGATAAAAAACGTGAAGCACTAAATATAATTTATAAGGTGTCACGCTTGCAAAAATGTTACAAAGTCTAAAATTGGTGGAACAAAGACATGTGTTCAACGAAAGTCTTCCTTTTGACCTTAACCTTTGAAATCATGCCTTTACATAAGTCGTGTAGTGTGATAGTAAAGTTTCCAACTACTAACATTCACAGTTCATGTCTCCATATTTCCATTTTGTATTGCAAGACTTTCTCATCTCTCGTTTTCCATTAACCACACGTCTCTCTCTTACTCTAAAAGCGTAAATCCTTATATGCAGTCCCAGAGTGGGACATGAACATTTTTGTTAAATGAAATAGAAATCTCCATCTCATGGTTCTTGTTAGTCTCCAACTGTCAACAATTTTAAACAATGCATTATGAATTCATCATGTGGAATGTGCAAGCACAATTGTGAAAAGGAAATTGTGCAGAGATGTACATTTGCAGAATAAGTACTATGAGAAATGGAGGTGTACACAAGAAGTGTGCAAAGGAAAGAATGCATGTGGTTTTGCGAAAGTGAGAATGTGTGCAGATGAGGAAGTTTTGTGCAGGACAAGGATGCATGGAAATTAGGTATTGGTGAAGTTAAAGAGTGTAAGCACTAAATATAATTTAGAAGGTGTCATGCTTGCGAAATTCTTACCAATTCTAAAACTAGTGCAACTAAGGCATGTGCACAACTAAAGTCTCCCTTTTGGTCTTACCCTTTAAAAGTGTTCCCTTACATAAGTTGTGTGGTGTGACAAGAAAGTTTTCACCAACTAACACATACACAATTTTCATTGTCTCTCATAGGAACACTATAAAATTCTTGTGGTGTAATGTCAAAAATTTCATTTTGTATCATAAGACTTTCCCGTCTCACGTTTTCCATTAACCGTATCATGCTCTGATATTGTTAAGGCATAGATCCTTACATATAGTCTCGTGGTGAGACATGAACCTTTCTATTAAATGACATAAATCCCTATCTCACAAGTCTTATTAGTATGTTATCATTGGTAATTTTAAACAATGCATTATGATTTCGTCGTAAGGAATGAATTTTACATCGATGTTGTCACAAAATGTCTAGCATATCTTAAGTTTACCTTTTGACCTTAACCTTTAAAAGAATGCCTTTACATAAGGCTCACATCGTGAACAAACATAATTCTTGCCTTTGTAGTCATAATAGGTATTGTGCAAGTAGTTTATAACGTTGAGGAGGAAACTATGTAAGGACAAATGAAAAAAATAAATTCTGCGTAGTAGTAGGTGTATAAAAGAAATTTTGTGGGAAATGGATGTGTGCACAAGAAGTATGCAAAAGTGAGAATATGTGAGGCCGTGTGGAAGTGTGAATGTGTGCAGAAGAAAAAATGTTGTGAGGAACAAGGATGTCCGGAGGTTAGGGATGTGCAAAGTTAAGTGAATAATGTGCAAAAGTAAAGCTTGTGTGCAGGTAGAAGGGTAAGTATCATTTGAGTGCTCCAATGATATTGTATAAGTATGAAGTTATAATATTTTATGTTTTACTTCGATGCATGCAAGATAAACATAGAAGCAAAAATAGTAAATTCACTTTAAATTCACATAATTTATTTAATTAGATGAATTTATTAAATTTTTTTATACTCAGAAATATTTCCAATGCTATTTATATAAAAATTAAGTGTAAAGTCAGTAATAATAGTTGATGTCTACAGGTCTGTGTGATGAGTCTTCCTCCTTCAAAAATCCTACTAACTCTAAAATTGGTAGAAGTAAAGGATCTGGAGAATAAGGCACGTGCAAAGGTATAAGGGCAAGTTTCACTACTTTGCACAAGGTGGTATCAAATTCCAAATATTTAATTTATAATTGCGTTGACAAAGAGACCCAACTATTTAGACTTGGGTGTAAATGTTAAATAATGAAGTTGTGATTAATAAATTAATAACAAGTAATGTAGATGCTACAATTTATACAAGGAGTCTGTCTTTGCACAATCATTCAACAATGATGCATAAAAAAACTTTAATAGTAAATAGTAAAATCGAGGTTCATTCTGCATAAATTAACACAATTAGACACAACAACCAATAGAGCCACAGAAGCAAGAACCTAAAGCAGATTTAAAATCAATAATATACATGGAACACGCATTTGAACTCAAAACTCCTATCAAAATATTATATTCATATTTATCAACAACATAAAATTAGATATAATATACAAGTTGAGAGCAAGGCTTGCAAAACTCATGGTCAATTAATACTTCCACCCATTATCATATGATTTAGAGACATACAATATTTCATACAAAACATTATCTCAAAAGTCTTTGTAGCATTCATGAGAAGATTCATATTATACAAAATAGACAAGACTATACTACATACAACATAGTAATCAAGGATGTTATATATTTTTTATGTCGACAATTATATTGTCTATTGAAATAGTAAAGGTTCCAATTAATTAGAATCCACACAATAGGTAAATAGTCTCTAAGATGTTTTCTTTCTATTTTGCAAAGGATATCTGTAGAAGTTTTGGGAGGAATTGTTGAAGAAGATCCCTTGGAAGGGTGAATTCTAGCTTTCCATCTACATCCTTGATTGTACACTACAAATTGTGTTCATAAGAAAATAACATTTTACAACCATAGTTTATGCAATAAAGCATGCTATCCATTGGACACTCCATTGTTCTAATAAGTTGTTTACACTCGTTGCAGAATGGCTTGTATGGTGGGAAAAACGTATCAGCTAGCTTGAGGATTCTTGTAATCACAATAGTTTGTTTGTTGATAGACATACTTTTTTGTTAAATTTATTATAGATAAAGAATGTAAGAAAAAGAAAAAGGAGCAAGGGAAGGATTAAATAATTGTAAAAAAAAAAGAAGATAAGAAAGATTATAAAAAGTTAAGATGCAATGAAAAACATGCCTAGAGATTTGTTTTGCCAAAGTTTGTAAATAATATTTAAGGTTATAAAAAGTCAAGATCCAATTGAAAAGTTTCCTAGACATTACTTTTGCAAGAGTCTATAAATAATATTTTGTTGATTCATCATTAAGTGGATCAAAGAAACTCAATAGACATGTATTTATGGTATGTGATTCCTCTAGGCCACTTCAAACCATGCTTTTGAACAAAAGCATGATTGTCTTTCCACTTTCTATATATTTCTACAATTCAGTAAATTTTTATCTATACTCTTCACCCAAATGCACTTGGTAAAGATTGAAGTGAAAATTTCAATTAGTTGCAACAAAAAGAACATGAAAATATGAATTATTTTAGCAACAAGTACAAAAAGTAAAGAATGGAAAAACAGAAAGGAAAAAATCAAAGGATAACAAGACACAAAGACTCTATAGAATATTGTGGCACTACCATTGTTCATTTCACCATCTTTGACATATATTTGAAATTGATGATTGTTTTGTTCACATCCTGTAACAAGTGTTGCAAAGCTGTTAATTGCATAATCTGTATTCACTTCTAAAAGCACAACAATTGTAGTATCAAGAGTAAGACGGCATTCAAAATAGAGCATTGGTATTGTCTCAACATCAAACATTGCAGATAATGAGATGTAGTGATTAGCATCACCCCTTTCATATTTTCTTTTATTTTTTATGATGTTGAGTCTTGTTATGTGAACACCGCTCCATGTACGTCAACAAGATTAGCATGTATGACTTCTTCCTTTGGCAGTGAACAAAGATGCTGCAATAGAAGTAGGGCCATATAACACTAGGATATCTCCTTCAATTTTGTTTTTTAATCTTCTCATACAAATGCCAATTATGGACGATGTGATTGTCTTTTATTTTGCGTAGCCCTGAAAAGAAAATCATTTCCCTTAGTAGTTTGTATCCTTTTCCTATTTAAAAACACTAAAATAGCAAAAGAAAATGCAAAAAACATTTTATCTGTAAATGCAAATATTGTGCTTTGCATTTTATTGTGGAAGCAGAAAGAGAGAACCATTTGTCCATATGACTGGTTTCATTTTCACCTTTTCTACTATATTCTTCACAAGTTAACATCTTTCTTATTATTACACCTATAGAAACACAACCGTGAAGCAAGTATATTATATATCGACTATTGTAAAATATATATATGGACCTAGATGTTTTAAACATTAATTGTATAACTTAAACATATCTCAATAATCTACATAAGTAATGCATATTCAATGTTAAAAACATGTTTTAATTCTATTTATATGCATATCAAAGAGGAATCATTGTTCAAATATACTCATTTACATCAAAAAAAGGTACACAATGTAAGAATATTGAACTAGATATTAGAACATGAGTTCCATGAATGTTTTCTTTCAAAAATGCACATTGGAAGACTAAACTTTGTAGTTCAAGTGACAAACTCCAACATTTTATTAACAATTTCCTCAAAATTTATGCAAATAGATTATTTTCTTGACATTGCCTAAATTGAATCAAAGTAATTAGAGGCTTCAATTGTTGCAAATGTCAAAGAAAACTAAGGCATAGAAATAAACTAGTTGAAGAAGATCACCAATTACTTACAGTAGTAGGTGTATGACGCAATAGCTATAACTATACGAGTTTTAAAGAGTAAAAATTATTCAAGTCAACATATATATTACATCATTCCCACAACAAATATTTGAATTCATGTTATAAAGGTTAATATTGGTACATATGCATATGATAAAACATCAAGTCCCAAATAAGAAAAGAAATAATGAGAGAAAATAAACAATATCTACAACAAGGGGACTGATTCTATGTTGCTACATTTAGTTTTTTTTCTTTTTCTCATTCAAAGAAGAAACAAAACAGGTATAAAATCATAAGCATTTATTGCAAAGTTCAATTTAGGTACAACATAGCATGAATTGCATCATGATCACTCCAATATGCATCCAACAAACTGACTTGACAACAACCAAGGTCAAGACTTGTCCAAATATGGTTTATTTGAGATTTTGAGTCTAGAGTATAATTGTGTGTCAATTTAGGCAATTGAATTGATTAAATATATTTCATTCATTTCTTTGTTCTTTGGATATTTGAATGCATGTCGACATTGAAATCACTAATAATAATCAAGATACAATTTCCACGAAGAATGTGTAATTTGGCTATTGATATTGTTTCAATGATTGTGAATATAGGACTAAAAGGAGCAACACATATGTTCATAATTCAAATTGGTTGCATTACATATATTTGTGACATAACAAGCTCAACTATTGCATTGCAAAAGTTTTTTTTGTTTCAAATATGTTTATGTTTTTTTTTTTATGCAAGTAAGAACACCATGAACATAGTATGATGAATTTAACTTAAAGTTAAGAAAATCATGTGTGTTAGATAGGCAATCTGTGTGTGTGTCTTACAAGAAAATAACCATATTATTCGTAATGTCTTCATCTTCTTGAATATCATTAAGATGTGAATGCAAGATACAAGTGTTCAAGGAGACCAATGTAACTGCAATGGTATCTGCAAAATAGTTATCAACAAGATCGAAGTTACATGTTGCATTTTCATTCAAACATTTCATTTATGTGTCTATTTTTTTGCTAACATGGAAATTTTCATGTGTTATTTTTTGAAGCAAGAATAATGAATCCATGATTTTCACTCGCAAAATAGTTGCTTATACTAAACCATGTGTTCTAATGTTACTTAGGTCAAATTCAATTCTTGGTAAAGTCAAGTCTTATTCTCTATGTATTGTCCTAGCGCAAGCTAGTTGTACAAGATTTTTTCTTCATATTCTACAATGATTTTTGCTTCTAGATGATGGTAATAATTTTACAACAAGAAACATTGGTTTATCAATATGGTACAAAAGTGTACATCTAACAAGAGAAACCTCATCAATAAGCACAACACAAGGATGTTCAAACTATTTGGATAATGTACCCATCCTTTGATTGGTTAAAGTCAAGTATTCAGATTCGTTAAAAGGCGTGGAAAAGGAAGAGTGCAATGTGACACCACCAATATTGAAAGTTTCTTTTCCTATACAAGTTTCTATAACTCCGTTTAATGCAAGTGGATCATATTCAATTCTATTATTGTACATTAATTTATATATATTCTATAGAAAGTATATTATATTATCCACTTGAAGCTTTATAGGTCATTGTAAGAAATGCTTTATTTATTTATTTTTGAATTTCAATTGTCAAGAGGTTGGAATAAATATGTGTTGCTAGAAGCCTACATCACTTGAAATTTCCAATATTAGATTCTTTGTGCCTTTTCTTATGGGAATTAACAAGAGGTTGGAGGTAAGAGGCAATGATCCTTGATTTAGGAATGTGAGGAGGTTTTTTGTTCTAAATTTTTTTGTTGAAAGTGAAGCCTCTCACAAATGAGTAGGGTTATATATTTCTAGATTTTTACTATTTCGAATATCCCCATGAACCATGAAAGCCATTCAACAAAAAAAGAAAATGACCATAGGTTCCACAAAGAAATATAGAGATGAAATGGAATTTTAATTCCTAAGGAATGTGTTTAATGATGTTCACTCAAGCGTAAGTAGCATATGATGAATAGCCTTTTGTAATGTGGATGTTAGATACATATGTCAAATATTGGATCCAACATAGTAGGAGTACAAATAATAAAGGATATAATTTTCATGAAAAAAAGATACTTACAAAGTACTTGAAAAGAGGGGGCTATTTTATTTTGAAAGATGTATTTGGAGAGGATATAAAAAATAAAATTTTAGGAGGTAGAATTTTTTTTATCTAAGTGTTGTTGAATCTCCAAAATTTTGAGGTGCATAACTGAGTAGAATTGGGAAGCATTGTCACTAGACTAGAGGAGAATCATCCAACTTTAACCCTAAATATTTATTTTATTCCCTACAAAGAATGAATAGAGTACTATTATTTTAATTAGAGGATTTTTTAGTCAAAGAACCTTGAATTTAAGGTTTGCCATATTTTCACCTTTTTTTGAGATGGGATTGTTATTACATGGGAGGAATTCTCTAAACAATTTCTATTTTGCATAAACCAATTATATGTGTGTGAGATATTCATGAAATTGTATGTAAAATATATTATCTTCATGAAGCTATACGGGATTTCAGTAACCTACAATTCTCTTTCTAATTTAAATAATCAGGAGATTGGAAGTAAAAGGTGAGGAACCTTGATTTAGTAATGTGAGGATATTTTTTTGTGATTTTTTCAATTAAATAATATCACAAGGGAGTTGGGTGATAAATGTAAGTTCTTAATGGACCATCAAAATCCTATAATCAAGCAATAAAAATGGTCATAGATTTCAAAGAGGGATCAAAAGATGAAATGATCTCGTGATGCCTACAGAATATGCTTGATGATCTTAACTAAAAGTGTAAGTAGCATATGATAAAAACGAAAAAGAAAATTCTAAAGTAAATGTTGGATATGACCAACTTAGTAGAAGTATAAATAGTTAGGCATAATTGTCACAAAAACTCAGTGTTTATAATATCTAATAAAAATAGATGATATTTCATTTGGAAACATGTACTGGAAGAAGATATTAGCAACACAAATTTGGGCAGTAGAAATGAAAGTATGGGTATTCTTTAATATCCCAAAAATGCATGCATCATGGAATAGGTTTGCCAAATTAACTCTCATGGTGTGTATGTCATCTTTCATTTTAGACTTACTATGATAACTGGGTCCCTTAGCCTAGAATTTTTCCTTTTCATTTCCTTCTCAAATGTTTATATATAGTAAACTCTTTATTAAACCCATTTTGGTCACTCCCTTATTAGTTAAAACCCTCTTAGGAATTGTATAGTAATTGTTCCTCTTGTTAGTTAAGTAGCCTACGTTGAGTCCTCAAATTCCCCTACTCCATTATACTTAGTCATTTTTTCACTTACCTTTAGTGGTCCTAATGCACACTCTAAAAAATTATTGTTTTCTATTCTATGTTTCATTTTGGCCCATGATTTTGTTGGGTGTGGAGCCTGACTATCTTCTTTATTCAGAGGTATCACCGCATTGGACCCAGTTCGTAATGTGGCGGCAACGCCATCCGTAATATTTGCATTACAAGGGGGTTCCAGGGGGGGTGACAATGATATTTAGGAGCCCCCCCCCCCCCCCAAGCGGGGGATCGTTGGCAACACCCCCGAAGCTAAAAATAGATGTAAAATTGCCTTGTAAAATGTTGTAATTTCGTAATCAATCTCGACCGTTCATTAGGTGGATATCTGACGGTAGAAGTCATGCTTAATTTAGGGTTTTTTGCCTTAGAAGGCAACCCCTCACTATATATGAGGGAATTGTATTGCGTCTATGTAGATCAGTGTTTTGAGTGAGAACGATAGAGGAGATTGTGTGAGAGAAAAGAGGGAATTACAACAGATTTGCTGTAGGTTGTACCTCTTCAGTTTTCCAGATAATATAAAAGGAAGGATTGGGTGTTTCCCGTGGATGGAGCCAAAATTGGGTGAACCATGTATATCTGTGTCTCTTTTGTTTTATGTGTTTTCTATGTTTATATTTATGCAATATAGTTTATGTGTTCCATTTCTCTGTAATATATAATTTTCTAACAGGTTTGCACTTACATGTAGAACACAACCCTATCTCCTCGCATTTTACCTATGGTATGTCATTGTACTCCATGCAAAATAAGGTGAAAACCCACTAGTTGACCATTTTAGTAAACATGTCTTTGCAATGATGAGTGCAATGGATAGCTACACAACTTGAATGTTGACTTAATATATATTTATATTAGTATGTACTCTTTTTAAACGGTTAGAAATTTCTCTTTCCCTCACACTAAAACTTTCTTCTCATATTTCTATCTTTCCTACACAATTTCAATATCTTGCAACCTTTCACAATCTTATATTTTCTTGGATTTGTTGACTCCATCAACTCTTGATTGGTTGAAGGATACTATAGATGGTAGAAGTTACTCCAAATTTAATTAAATATTCCTTTTCCAAATAAAGCAATGCCATATTGTGGATTTTTTAGCTCCATTCCTAGTCACACTTTGGTAAGCCTTCAACCCGACCTCCAGGGGAGTTTCAATATGGGCTTTTGAACAAGTTAGCCTTTTTGAATTTAGGAAATGGAATTCATGTATAACTTCATATATTTGATTTATATTAGTTGTGGATGGACACAAGAAGTTTCTTCCTAAAATCATTGCAACAATAACACATGCTTCTTGAAAATTTTAGGAATGTGAATATACTTTAGAAATGCACAGAAATCCCCACTTGAATTGCTTTGTTGCTTATTAAATCTCCACATGTTCCCTGTGCATACTTACATATGTCTATTCATGTAGGTTTTAATTTATGCCAATAATTTTATGTGTTTTGAAAAGAACTTTCACATTCCTATGTGTACAAATAAAATAGCCTTAAAGCTTCTTGACACTTACATATTTATCTTTATGTAGGTTTTAATTTATGTCAATAATTGTATGTGTGTTTTAAAAAGAACCTATGAACCCTATGTGTACAAAGGAAATAGTCTTAAAGATTAATCATACATAGAATGGAAAAAGGGCCTTAAGACCTAAACAAACCTTCTCGAGTGCAAATTCTATGGTTATTAGAGGAAAACACTCTAAATTTAAGCCCAAAAAATAACTTCTTAACCAAATCACAATTAACAACACTTGAAAACCACAACATGTGCCCTCTGTAGGGGGGTATTTGGCACTAATGTTAGATATGGATGCAATTAGTAGGCTTCATAGCAAGGATTAGTTGTGGGGCCTTAACCATGGTTGAAGGAGGAAAACAAGTATATCAAGATAGTGTTGAATTTTGTTAGGTTCAAGAGCTTTGCACAAGTCTTGAAACAAACATACGATTTAGTTATAGGGGTTCATTGTAGGATTTTAGTGGGATATGGGTATGGATGGAATCCAAGAAAATACTAAGAGGGGGGCGGGGTGAATAAGAATTTTAACACTCTTAACAATTATTTAGCTAACATGCTCAATAATATTATAATAGAAAATGGTGCACCAATCACATAAAGACTTGACACAAGAAGTTTACATGGAAAATCATACAGGATAAAACCACAAATTATTTTTGATTATGATGTAAAATGCAAGCTCCAAATCCAAATTACATCAAATTATGTAGGAAACACCCTACAGGAGGCTCCAACCACCTTTTATTTGCAAGCACTAACTTGTTGGAAGCACTAACTCAAACAGTTTGGAGGAACCAACTTGCTAGAGGCACCAACCCTAACTAATCTATAAGCACCTACTTGATTAGCCTATTCATATCCTTCTTTCATTAATTTTCACACTCAAATTTAAGGCTCCTTTAATTGAAATATTATTGGCACAAGAATTAATTCTCAATTGAGCTTATCTTTGGTTTGCAACAATCTTTCTTCCTCTGATTCACTGATTCAATTAAAGTTCCACACAATCTATATTTCTCCCTCTCAGATATTCTCTTAGATGCATTTCTCTTCTTAAATTAAACACTTGATTCATATTAGCAATTCTTTAAACTCACTACCACTTTAGTTTTCAACTTGTCTTCATACTTAGCCTTTAACCAACAATTTAAACTTCATATCTATTTCATATCTACTCATCTTCACTTGACAACTCAACTCCATCTCATCTCTTAGTTCTATTCAAATATTCGGTGCTATTGTGTGTCAAGAACTACTACAACACCTTGGTTTACATGAGAATTACCCTTCCCACAATTTTTTTAAAATATACTCATAGATGCAAGATCTTTGTACTACAATACATACACTAATATACATACATACATACATACATACATACATAATACATACATACATACATACATACATACATAATACATACATACATATATATATATATATATATATATATATATATAATATTATATATATTATATATACATACATACATACATACATACATATATATATATTGTTTCAAACCAGAATAGAAGGTCTACGGGGTTTGAATGTGTGACCCCCACTAAACAAACACTATATTTACATTGTGCCAACAAACCCACCAGTCGACAAAACTCTATTAAGGCCGTGAGCCCAATGCTATAAGAACTTACCCGTTTCATTCGACAGGGAGAGCAAAGAACCAACTGAATAGTGAGTGAGGGTTGATGGGACAAAAACAGGGCCAAAACCTAGCATGTGGAACCTTGCATGGGTGTATTTTTTGAGGGGTATATTTTCCAAGGAAAATTCCCTAGAATATTCTCTAGAATATTCCCAAAAGATTCTACTATGGAATCTTGAAGACTCTTTAGGGAGTCTAGAGTTGATGGTGTCAGAATCTAGTCGAGTTTATACTCATTTTACTTAGAATTTCACAAGGAATTCACTGGTGTGGTAATATTTTGGGTTTAAGAAACCCACTTTTATGTCTCTCCCATAATTGAGGTTTAATGATGTACTTTTACATGTACTTTCCTTTAATTTCACTGAGATAATATGGAGGCCTCTCCACTTTGCAACTTGGACCAGAGACACAACTCACATATTGTGAGTGAACTCCATTATCAAATATTGGCATATTTGTCTTTATGGTCTCCTTTGTGTTGCTTCTTATTTAAGTGCTACATTTATGGTATTACATGCTATTTTACGAAATTCTACTAACATCACTAAATTAGAAAAGATCTCAGATCATGTTGGTATCAACACACTCTTTTTATTAATATGAATTGTGAGAGTGGATGATAACTAGGGACAAACTCAAAGAAGGTGATGGAAAACTCAAGTCTTTTCACCTCAAGATTGGACATGCAACACAAAGAAGAAAATGGAGAATGGCGATGTTCACACCGAGAATGACAAATATTCCCATAAATCTTTCTATACGATGGCAGACATGGTAGAAAAATTGTTTGTAGATTATGAGAAGAGAGTCGAAAAGAAGGAGAAAGAGAAAGCAGAGGACAATGCTTCGTTTAATCAAGAAAATGGAGGAGACTCTCCTGAACCTTCTCGAGTGAAAATTCTATGGCTATTATAGGAAAAAAATTTGAATTTAATCAATAAACATAACTTCTTAGTGTCAATCACAATTAACAACACTTGAAAACCACAATGCATGCCCTCTTTAGGGGGTCTTTAGCATTGATGTTAGATAAGGATTCCATTTGTAGGTGTTGGGATGGGGTCCCCTGGGGTCAATTTTTGGGAAAAATACCAATTTTTGATGTAAAAATATGTAAAGTCTCTGCAAATTGTGGTCGTGGAGCATGTAGCTAGTTAAGAGTCAAAAAGGGTTTTTACCCTCCTTTATGTAAAGTTGAGTCTACTTTTGAGATCTACCCATGGTCCACGGACCATGGGATTGTATAAATAAGTGTGTCTTAGAGAGTCTAAGGCAAGTAGTTAAGTTTGTCTATGGGAAAGAGCAAAGGAGTCTAGCGTAAAGAAGTATTCTTAGAGGAGAAAAAGGCTCTGCAGCTGAGTGCGTAGAGGCTTAGAGTAGTGTCCACAATTGAGTGCATAGAGGCCTAGAGCAGTGTCCGCAGCTGAGTGCATGGACCCCTGCAGCTGAGTGCACAAAGAAGTATTGAGTTTGTAAACTTATGCTGAAGATCAATAAAGAAGATTGTTATGAAAATTCTTGTGTTTTACCTATTTATTTATGTTATGTATGATTGCGATATATGCTTGGATGAATGATGTCTTTATGAAATAATTATGCATTGATGCGTGAATTTACTTGATCTGTATTATTATCTGAACACAATTAATGTTAAGTGATTACGTGAAGATCGTAACTCTTCCTGTTAAAGGTATTGAATACTTAGGTAGATCTGAGTAAATACTGGTCTAAAAGTAATCTATGATGTGTGTAACTAGCTAATTCACCTGTTTAGGGTCCGCAAAAGCCAATCATATATCTTCATGGAGGTCTAGAGGCCGCTTCAAGGAAGTTACTGCCGGAAGCCATAAGCGCTTAAAGATCTATGTGAAGGCAGATCTAGTTTGCAGAAGGACATCACACTGATCTCTGGGTGTGGAAACTTGGTTCCAGCATCCCCCCATACTGCTTCGGGTGAGACTTCAGTCTACATACCACAGATTGATTTTGAAAGGGCCAGTAGTGTAGGGATTTATTTGGTGCAACTAACTCTGAACCTGAGTCAGGACCCTCTAAGCCAACAAATGGTTTTGTTACCAGGACTAGGATATGCATAAAAAGATGTGTGATGTTGCATCATTGGAATCCGACCAAGAAGGAAATTGAGAAGTGGTTGGATAGAAATATTCACGAATTCGCGGTGCAGGAAAACAAGAATCTGCACCTGACAAAAAAACAGTGGCTGGACAGATATTTATACACATAAATACATGAAATTTTCTTCTTCACCTTCCCGATTGAACTATACGAGTGGATATCTAAATTGGAAAATGATCAAGGGAGGTGGAAGCTTGATGGTCCAATAGTGTGGACTCGTGCGAAGGTTGGAAGCTTCTGAAGATAAGATTCCACACATTGTTGACCATTGGATTGATTGGGTTATAGGAGGATTTGTCAGAGAGTTTGTAGTTGACATCTCAGTCAATTACAGTGAAGTAGAGAGACGTTTCTTCAAAGGACCGCGAGGTAAGTATCTAAGATATTTGAATACTTGGATTAAGATGTTGTTGTATGAAAAATGGGTTATGCCACTACCTTGATATTTGGAGCTACACAAAGTGGGAAGCTCTTTAGGGATAGGGGAAGAACAGGTCCTGAATATAGCCCATTGATTGAACCTCCTATGAGTGATGACAAGGGAGCAACACAGGCTTCACTGTAGAATGTTCTCTAGTTGATAAGGCAGGGTTTTCACCGAATACCTCATATGTCCACACCACCTCCACCTTTCACCTCCACAACATACACCTTTGCCCACACCACCACCACCACTGCCACTAGTCAACATGTAGAATACAATGAAGTTTTCAATTTTCAAGGGCTTAGGAAGTGAGGATCTGGATCAGTTTTGGTTTGTTGCGAAGTCTGTGTGGACAACACAACAAATCACAGATGATAATATAAATGAGGCGCAGTTAGTCACTGCTCTGCAAGACTGCACACTGACATGGTATGTTAAGTACTGCACTAATAATCCATTGGCATCATTGGTAGATACTGAGACTGCTTTGAACAAGGAATTCGGTAAGCCTAAATCTGCCTCACAATCGGTAATTAGATTTAAGGAAACCATGATGAGGCTCGGTGAAATGCCATGGGAGCTAGATCAAAGACTGAAGTGTGAGATCTGCGAAGCTAATATAAATCTCACATATAGTTAGCACATCGATTGGTTTATAGCCGTGCTCCTACCCCACTTAAGGATTTCTTTATCACAATAGAAGATAGGAACTCAGGTGGAAACATTAGAAATTGCAATGAGATTGCATGAAACCCCTATTCAGGGTGCTTCGTTGTGGGTTTAGCAGATACATGCAGAGTTGCAGAACCTTTGCTTGGAACTACTTAGCTTGAAGAAAGAAAAATTAGTGTGACTGACGGTATGCAAAGAAGTTTGGTGTCTCAAGTGTAAAAACCAGGGGCATGATAAAGATCACTTCCCTGTCTTCACGAATTACATCACAGGAGGGGGGCCAATGCGCCTAAGATAGGAAGCTCTAGCAGGACCAAGTGTGGGTCCTGCACTATGGTGTGCTATCTGCCAGGTGGCGGGAAAACATGTAACATATAATTGTCATTTGCATCTGCAAATCGGTGGGCCACGATGAATGCCACTATTGAAGCTATGAATTAATGATGGAGAGGATGCCTATGTATCAAATGTAAGCAGAAAATCAGCCTCCAGATTAGGGCATTGGGGGAGCACGCATAGGATATCAAGGATGCGGACAAGGCCGAGGAGGAGGAGGACCTGGTAGGGGTTGTGGGCAGGTCATTTTCTACAATTGAGGAATGCCACAACACTACACATGGGAGTGTATGAATCAAATAGGCCCGTCATGTCAATACTGCACTCAGTTTGACCACATAATTAGAGAATGTCTTGTGCTAATGGCAAAGATGCAGGAGAAGAAGGCACAGCCTTAGCGTCGTACCCTGAACTTATAGATGATGAGGGACGAGCCTCGTGAGGAAGACCTAAACGTTAATATCGTGTTGTGAAGTGGGATTACGACTGGTGACGATAAGGGAAAACAACCTTAAGAAGGTGGATGGGTCCACAAGGCCTCAGAAAAGGAGATTGGTTTCGATTTGGAGCATGGAAAGGAAACATTCAAGGAAGTGAGGAAAAGCTTCGTTGAAGCCTCTACCTTAGGGAGTCAAAACAAACTACCAGACACCAGCTCACCTACAAAGGTTAACCCCTCTGTGCTTACCACCTTCTTGGAAACATGTAAGAAACTACTGCATAATAGCAAGGCTATGAAAGGACTACATGAGTTAATAAACAAGTGTGGTGGTAAGGATCATGCTCCTGATGGACCCCAAGTAGTCAGAAAAATTCGTAAGCATAAGGTGAGAATAGGGTGCAAGATGAGGCTTACCTCATAAATAGGAGGCTATTAGATGGACCAAGTTATTTTGGATTTAGGGTTTGACGTGAACGTATTGTCTAAACAGACCTGGTAAAGAATGGGGAGACCTATGTTGCAGTGCTCTCAACTAAGGATGGTGAACCAGAAGAATATTATCCCCATGGGATGATTACATGGAGTTACTGTAGATATAGAAGGTGTGTGTGTGCTAGCTGATTTTGAAGTGATAGAAATTGTTGATGACAACAATCCATACCACACGCTCCTTGGAATAGACTGGGCTATTGATATGAATGGGGTAATCAACTTGAAGGAGCGTACAATTTCGTTTGAAATAAAATCGCTCCGTGTTGTAGTACCATTGGACCTTGAGGAAGGACCGCGTTACACTGAACTGGTCTGCAACTATGAGGAAAATGATGATGATTTGGATCAGATCTACACAATTACATTGCGAGACCAATATTGGGTCAATTCAATGGATGTGGATGGATTGCATGGGATCGTGAAAGTTCCTGTACCTCGGATTCAGACGAAGAGTCGAAACATTGGCAAAACAGGCTGCACAAAGTATCCACACTGCGCTGCAACATGATGACCAAATCACTACTCTGTGTGTCATCGGAGGTAAGAAATTTACCTTATTACGATGGTTTAATTGATGTAGATAATTTTTTGGATTCTTTTGAAAGAGAAGTTCCAGAGGATTATCGCTTTCAAGCGTTGGACTTGGCACTGCGCGCTACACTCGCTCGGTGGTGGGGTACACACAAAGACAACTTTTTTGAGTGGCGTGATTACAAGAGGATGATGAGGATGTGATTTGGTTGCCCTAAAGTATATTTACCTGAGAAATATTATGGGAGGAATGATCCATGTGATCATATGGAAAAATGGACTAAAGTGTATGGAATGGAGCCGCAATCAAAATGGGTGCATTTATTCTGTCATACTCTAGACATAATCCCTATGAGTTGGTATTTGGAAATAGAGATCTACCACAAAATCATGGAGTGGGCATCTTAAGAGAAGGATTTTTGATGACCTTCAACGTTGAAGACATGTTCGAAAGCATTGATGAGGCACTGCAAGAGGTTAAAGAATCGATCTTTCGAATTCCGATGGATCCTTTGGAATTGACTCAAACGGATTGGAGTACCCAGCTGCATCATGTGCTAGAATGATATAGTAACTAATGAAGAGGATGATTAGGATCCAATAAATATCAATATCCTAGAAGTGGAAGGCCACCGCGAGGTTGAAGGTCCACAGATAGAGAACCCGGATATCGCCGCGCCCACTGAGTGACTCAAGGGCGAGTCACAACCTTTGTGTTGGGGACCTGTTGGGGTCCCCTGGGGTCATTTTTAGAGCAAAAGCCCAAGTTTTGTGGCAAAAGCCAAAATTTTGATGTAAAAATATTTAAAGTCTCCACTAATTGTGGTCGTGGAGTGTGTAGCTAGTTAAGAGTCAAAAAAGGTTTTTACCCTGCTTTATGTAAAGTTGAGTCGGCTTTTGAGATCTACCCATGGCCTGTAGACCATGGGATTTTATAAATAAGTGTGTCTTAGAGAGTCTAAGGAAAGTATTTAAGTTTGTCAATGGGTACAAGGAAAGGAGTCTAACGCAGAGATAGTCATAGAGGAGGAGAATGCTCTACATCTAAGTGCGCGGACCCCTATAGTTGAGTATGCATGGAAGTATTGAGTCTGTAAACTTATACTAAAGATCAATAATGAAGATTGTTATGAAAATTCCTGTGTTTTACCTCTTTATTTCTATTATGTATGATTGCGATATATGTTGGGATGAATGATGTCTTTATGAAATAATGATGCATTGATGTGCAAATTTACTTGATATGTATTATTATCTAAATGCAATTAATGTTAAGTGATTACACGAATTTTGTAACTCTTCCTGTTAAAGTTATTGAACACTTAGGTAGATCTGAGTAAATATTGGTCTAAAAGTAATCTATGCTGTGTGAAAGTAGCTAATTATCCTATTTAGGGTCTACAAAAGCTAGTCATAGACCTTTTTGGAGGTCTAGAGGCCGGTTCAAGGAAGTTACTACCGTAAGCCATAAGCACTTAAATATTTGAATGAAGGAAGATCTAGGTTGGAGAAGGACATCACACTAATCTTTGGGTGTGGAAACTTGGTTCCAGCATCCCCCCATACTGCTTCGGGTGAGACTTCAATTCACTCATCGTGGATTGATGACGAAAGGGCCAGTAGTGTAGGGATTTGTTTGGCACAACTAACTCTGAACTTGGGTTAGGACCCCCCTAAGACAATAATAGGCTGCATAGAAAGGATTAGTTGTGGGGCCTTAACCATGGATGAAGGAGGAAAACAAGTGCCTCAAGATAGTGTTGAATTTTCTTAGGCTCAAGAGATTTGAACAAGTATTGAAACAAAAATATGATTCATTTATAGGGGTTCCTTGTAGGATTTTAAGTGGGATATGGGTATGGCTGGAATCCAAGAAAATAATGAGAGGGAGGGGTGAAGAAGAATTTTATCACTTTTAGCAATTATTTAGCTAACACAATCAACAATACTATAAAATAAAATGGTGCACCAATCACATAACTATTTTACACAAGAAGTTTGCATGGAAACCCATACATGAGAAAACCGAAAATTAATTTTGATTATGATGTAAAATGCAAGCTCCAAATCCAAATTACCTCAAATTAGGTAGGAAACAACCTACAGGAGGCTCTAACCCCCTTTTCTTTGTAAGAACTAACTTACTAGAAGAAACAACCAGCTATAGGAACCAACCCCAACCGATCTAAAAGCACCTACTTGATTAGCCTATCATACCTTCTTTCATCAATTTTCACACTCAAATTTGAGGCTCCTTTAATTAAAATATTATTGGCACAAGAATTAATTCTGAATTGAGCTTATCTTTGGTTTGCAACAATCTTTCTTCCTCTGATTCACTGATTCAACTAAATTTTCACACCATCTCCATTTGTCCCTCTCATATATTCTCTTAGATGTGTTTCATTTCTTCAATTAAACAATTAATGCTTCATATTAGCAATTCTTAAACTCGATGCCACTTCAGTTTTCAACTTGTCTTCATACTTAGCCTTTAACCAACAATTTAAACTTCAACTCTATTTTGAATCTAATCCTATTCACTCGAAAACCTAACTCCCTCTCATAACTTAGTTCTATTCAAATAATTGGTTCTATTGTTTGTCAAGAACTAATACAACACATTGGTTTACATGAGAACTACCCTTCTCACTTTTTTATAAAATATACTCATAGATGCAAGATATTGTCTATCCCATTTTAGGTTTTAATCATTGTTGTTGTTAAATAGAATTTGGTGCTCATTACCACCAAATTTACAATTGTATATGATCAAGGATGATCCATAAATGACTAAAAATTAAGTCCTCAAAACTCAACAAAATTAAGATAAAATCAAAGATCTCATAGGAAAAAATCTGATGGTGAAAATGACACCTCAATTCAAGTTTGTATGCAGAATTTATTCTCAGTAAAAGTTACAATCAAGCTTGGAAAATGGACAAATTTTAGTTGGTGCAGATAAATTTGGACTCACGCCAAAGTTGGCAATCCAATTGAATTTTGCAGTTGGGGGGTTGAAATTGGAGGAGGTCTAGATAAATGTAGTGACACTGATATAGTTGGTGGAACCACTAAATATGGAGGAATTCCACTAAGTTTGACAATAGGATAGTGGCCCAATAGAATGAGGACATGTGGCCCAATCGAATGGCACCATGTGGCACCTAGTTGGCAGCTCAATAGGCCCAACCAGCACACAACTTGGTGGCCTTGGCCAAACTTTGGTGATGGATTTGGGAGGCTTTACAATTGTTAAAAAAAACACATAACGGTTACTATTAATGGTGACGATTTAAATATATATTATATATTGTTTCAAACCAAAATAGGAGGTTTACGGGGTTTGAATGTGTGACCCCCACTAAACGAACACTATATTTACATTGTGCAAACCAACCTTCCAGCTGACGAAACTCTATTAATTTCATCAACCCAATGCTATAAGGAATTACCGATTTCATTTGATAGGGAGAGTAGACAACCAACATAATAGTGAGCGAGAGTTGATGGGGCATAACTAGGGAAAGGACCTAGCCTATGGAACCTCGCATGTATTTATTTTTTGAGTGGTATATTTTCCAAGGAATATTCCCTAGAATATTCTCTATAATATGCCTAAAAGATTCTATTATGGAATGTTGAAGATTCTCTAGGGGTTCCAGAGTTGATGGTGTCAGAATCTGGTCGAGTTTATATTCATTTTACATAGAATTTCATAAGGATTTCACTAGTGGAGTAAAATATTGGGTTTAAACAACCCATTTTCATTCCACTCCCATAATTCAAGTGTAATGATGTAGTTTTCCATGTACTTTCCTTTCATTCTGCTGAGATTATATAGAGGTATCTCCACTTTACAAGTGGACCCAAAGACGTAGCTCACACATATTGCGAGTGAAATCCATTATCAAATATTGGTGTATTTGTATTTATGGTCTCCTTTGTGTTGCTTCTTATTTAAGTGCTGCATTTATGGTATTACATGCTCTTTTATGAAATTATGCTAATAACACGGAATTAGGAAAGATCTTAGATCATGCTCGTATCAACACAATATTCTTGTTGATGTGAATTGTGAGTGTTGATGATAACCAGGGAAAAACTTAAAGAGGTTGAAGGAAAACTCAAGTATTTTGACCTCGAGATTGGACATGCAACATGAAGAAGAAAATGGAGAATGATGACGTTCATGCCAAGAATGACAAATATTTCCATAAATATTTCTATAGGATGGAAGAGATGGTAGATAAATTGTTTTTATATTATGAGAAGAGAGTGGCAAGGAAGGAAAATAAGAAGATAGATAAAGTAGAGGACAATGCTTCGGTTAATCAAGGAAATGGAGGATACTCTCCTGAATATCCATCTCCATCTTCAATTGAATGTTATTCTTCTTAATCATCTCATTCTTATCATTCAAATAGTCATCATAGAGATGCTCCTATAAAGCCATTTTCTAAGTTAGATGTGAAATTTTATTTTCCCATGTTTAATAGAGAAGCTAATGTGGAAAATTTAAATAATTGTATTAGACAGATCAAACTATATTTCCATATACAACAGATCGAAAAGGACAAAGCAAAGATCTAGTTAGCATCTCTTCAAATGGGAGGCACAACTCTTGTATGGTGTGAGAGAAAGATTTAGAAATGTACTGAACATAATGGTAAAATCCTTTCTTCATGGTCTAAGTTTGTTTCTACATTAAGAGGGAAAATTTATGAATTGGGTAACTAGAAGAAATACATGATGGAATGGAAAAATATGAGACAAGGCAAAGGTCAAAAATTTGAAAGTTTCACAAAAGAGTTTAGGAAGTAGGCATTGGCATTGAATATTCCTTTAGAATCTCTAGATACTTTAATGAAATATATTAGTTCTTTGCACAATTATCTTTAACATTCATTGTTGTTGTTTAATCCCACTACTCTCGATGAAGCTAGTGTGGAATCCATTCATATTGAAAGCAGGGGAAATCATGAACAAGATGACCATGCAAATAAGATAATTAAAACAAAGTAAAAGGAATAAAAAACCTCTGGTGCGTATTGCAATACATAAGGGCATGATGAGGAGCATTGCTAGAAATTACATCTAGAATCGAAGCCTAAGAAGTATGGTGGAAAAGGGAAGTAAAAAATTATTGCTATAGTGTAACATGAACTGGGTTCTAATTCAGACAATGAGATGAAGATCATAGTTGTTAGGATTGTAAGTGTTGGACCAATGATGGGCATGGCATCAAAGAATGCATGGCTCCAAGAATTTGAGGAGATCAACCAGAGCTTTCAAGTAGAGAATGATGAACTAATAACACTACTACAAGAAGTAGAAGAGGAGAAGCAGGGATTGCAACTTTAGTTACAAGCCAAAAGAGAGGCCCTGGAAAAGTTTAAGTGCATTGAAGACTTAGTGAAGCCATACTCCCCTGCTTCAAAATAGGAAACAAAGTTAAACAATGTCAATGATTCTTTAGGTTCATGTTCTCATTATGATGATGATTCGTGTGTATTTGAAAGGCACAACAAGGGAATTGGATCAAAACTAATGAAGAATATGGGATATAAAGGAAAGTTCCTAGGATTTAATGGCTAGGGAATTTTGAATCCCATCCAAGTGGCGGAACTACCTTGATATGTAGGTGTTGTAGCGGCTACAACACCCTCCAAAATTTTGGCTCGCATGCAAATTTTGGAGCCTACCTTGGATCCTGAGATCGATCATCCTTGGTCACTTGTTGGTAAGGTGATGATCTCAAGCTTTCCCCCTTGATCTTAAGAGTTGTTCACACTCTCATATTTGTAGCATGTGTCATCTTTGGGCATAGGGATTGTTGTTTGGCATGAAAAGGGAATGTTGTTTTGCTTCAAAGGAATCATGTGCGTATGAGTTGTTATCATCACATAGACATGTTTCACACTCACTTCACGCACTCTTGTCATGAAGGTTTTTGCATAAAACAAAGTATGTTTTATACATTTTGGATGGTCTATGTTGTATCACTATGTGTCCATGTGTGATCGTAGTTGATTCCTATCAATGTTTAAATCTGTGTCACTGATCTCACACTTAGCCATTTCCCAAGCAACCTAGCCTCATCCAGCTTCCTAGAACTTTGCACTTTTCTTCTACAACCATCAACCTTCCTCCCTTGCCTGCTAAAACCTTGTAGTGCACAGAGACCCCAACATCCCTTGGCATCGAAAACTGCATAGTGGTTTCCCCTAGTGTCCTTCCCCAACTGGAACCCACTGTTAACATAAATTCACAGTATTGTCCCATAACTACTCAGTCTACCTTGCACCCAGAAACTACATAGTATTGCCTCTTAGCTTCCCAGGCTACACTACACTTAGAAATTACATAGAGGTGTCCTCCCAGGACCTCCATTCCTGTAGCAATGTCATGTGCCTCAAAAATGCACAGTGTTGTCCAATCTACCCTGTCTATCCTATATTTAGAAAATGTGCAAATGGGCCTTCCATGGCCTCATCCCAATAGTAGTTACTTCCCATTGAAACTATGTTGATCCACTGCTTAGTGACTACAGGAAAAGGTGACATGCTGAGATCACTCCCAAGGAGTCAAGGAGAAAGACCAAGAGACCAAGTAATGGAAAAATATCAGGACTGCATGAAAAATTCATCGAATACATGATCATATTGAGGTTAGGTATGGTAAGTAAAGAACACCTTTTGAATTACACCTCTTAATTGAGTTTGTAGGACTGCCTGGAATTGTAATATCATCCTATACTCAGTAACATGCACATGCGCAAACACAAAAGTCATTTCATGTGTTTCCTCTACATGTCTTGCTTCCTTTTCACTTGCTTGACCAACTGTCGTCTTCGGCATGTTCATTGCTATGTCATGCTTGTGACCTTGTTCTAGTGATGTTGAAGGTTTGTGTTTGAGTTGTGTTTACTATGTAAACATCTATCACACTCACACATGATGATGTAAACACTTTCACAAAAGTTTCATCACGCTCGTCCGAAGGTCTATCCGAAGTGTCACACTTGTCTCTTTCACCATTAGACAGTCCCGTAGTCAGTCACACTGAGAATATGGTGTCTTGTTGATTCGAGATGTCTTGTTGTCAAGTCATGTTGAGTGTGTTTTCACAAGGTCATGTATACACAAGTTAACTCACTCACACACTTAACCATTCTGTTGAAGATCTGTCAATTGGACTGATGAGTGCTAGTTTTGCAGCAAGGATGCTGCAACTCCTGGGCTAACAGATTTCCTTATCAACCCGGGGTTTGTACAAACTTAGAGGTAATAGTGTTGTATGCACAAGTAAAAGTGACGGTCCTGCCTGTTGTCACTGTTCAGCTGGCAAGAGATCACTGGGGTTCCAAGCCAGACTTCTATGAAGTTAGAAGAAGCTTGATTCTTTGATGGAAGAAAGGGAAATCTACTCTAAGAGAGTTACTCTACTGCAGTAATGGAGAAGGTCAACATGTAATGCTAAACCACACCATACCCTAATTAACCATTTAAGAAGCTATGCTAAGCTGAAATGATAAATCAACATAAAAAAAGTGCTACCATCTAAATTGTAGAAGTAAGAAGCATCAAACAATACTATTGTGTAAGTAAAGAAACTAAACTAAATATGCTTTCACTTTTTTGGTCTTTTTATGCAAAATCAAGTATGCAAACTAATTGTTCTTGTGGATGTGATAGGTGGATTAAGGGTGTTTTAGGACGGCTAGAAGGTTTATGAAGTGGTTGGATGGTGTGTAGGGTCACTAGGAGTATTTTGGTGAATTCCTCGAGGTTTTCCATCAATTCGGCCTCAAAACAGGTTGTTTTAGGAAAACCTAAAGGATGTACTAGAAACCTACAGCATGATCCTGTAGGAATTACAGGAAACCTATAAGATACAACTAAGAGCTAAATGTGAGGTGTTGGAGGTGATGGGAGGCTTAGGAAAGGTGTGTGATGGGTGGAAAAGAGTGTTATAAGGTCTAGGATCAATTAGGAGTCAATATCCAAGATGATAGATGGCTAGATTTGCTCAAAGTGTTTGGGAGAATTTCAATGAAAAATGATGAAAAACTAGTGAGGGTGATGGTGAAAACAAGGGATGGATAAGGTGGATGAAGCGGAAGGTGGTTGCTGGATATGAAGTCTTAGTCTCCTCTTGAAGCAGTTGCTCTGCATAAAACATGTGTGTCTTCCAAAAAGCTATGCAACAAGATACATTTTCATAAACTAGGAAAGCAGAATTAATGAGTCAACTACCTATACTATGCATGAAGAAAGTTACTGAAAGGAATGAAAGCATGAGTGAGATCTACTATAGAAATGGAGATGAAAAATATGATAATGAAATCTACCTTGAAACATTAACCAAATACTAAATTAAAGACAACAAACTCCAAAGCTGATAAAAGAATTAGAAATTTGTGTTTTTGGGGCTGCCTAAGGGTCCCTTCCTCAAGTCATGGTCCTAGAGGGAGGAAGTGAGGCCGAGACACCTGCTAACAACCTTGTGGTGATCCTTTTTCTCCTTGCTAACCTGCTACTTGAAATAACGCACAAATGGAAGCAAACTATCACACAACCAATCTAATCTACACTACTTGTAATGGAAATACATCTAATGAGAAAATTGACAATGAAGCTATGAATCTACACTAAACATACATGTACAATAAAGAGGAGCCTTGGATACTAGGGTTGGGCCCTAACCCAAGATCTTCATCCCTCTAAGTTAAATCAGTGCTATCTCAAAACAAAACTCATTCTTATTACCAAAACATCAAATTACATCAAAATAACTGTCACACGTTTTGCAGCTCAAAAATAAAGTAGAGTTTTACAATAAAAAATCTGAATCCTACTGAAGTCCTAGGCTTCTCTACTTATACATCTGAAGTCCCCAATGACTTCCTTAAAATTAGGGAGGCTCGAATCCCAAACTCGAGATAAACTGATGCTTTCTCTCTCACTTGCTCGACTGCCTTCTAGTCCTCATGATTTGGTTGCTTGCACTCCGAGCTGATGGTGGAATATTCAAATGGAGGGGTAGTAAATGAGGAGGATTCACCTCCTATAATACCTCTTCCTTGTCCCATTCGACTTTTGACCTTGGTCTTTGCCGAAATTCCTTCATTTTCTCCTTTAATCCTGCATTAAATGCATATTAGACCACAAAGCATAATATCCAACTCTAACTCACCTTATAAACAAAATATAATCAAAAGCATGCAATAAGTTATGACAAAAGTTGGTTTGAATAAGCTAGGAAGTGAATTAAGGCCCATATAATTACCCAAATGATGAGGCTCATCATCACCCCCTACTGAAAGTGTTGCTCATCCTCTGAGAAACTTAGTCAATATCCATATCCTTCATGGCTCTGGTGGCCTCTCTGACATCCCATGCCTTTGATGTGGTCTCCTCTTCTTGTTCATAGAAGCCTGCTTTCCTTTCTACCTCTTCCCACTGCCTCTTTTCTTCTTCTTCTTTTCTCCCTTCTAGCATCCCTAAGAGTAGTGCTGGACTGAGTTTTAGGCCTATCCAATTGACCTTCAACCTTTGCATAGATTACTTATGCATAGGTGTCTTGTTGAGTGCCTCTCTCAACCTTTGAGGAGAGTATCAATATTATATTATATTTAACCTGTATGGCAGGGTGTTCCATATCCTCAGGCAAGTATGTATACTATCATCTCCTAGCAACCTGAACATGTCCTCAAAATGTGAAATTTCTTGCTATTGGCCAGCAAGATATCTAGGTGCTAGCTAAGGATCATTTGCAATCAAATTATGGGTACTAATGAGGGCCATGGGATTTGATTGTTCAGCTCTGATCAGAAGAGGTTCAATTTTCTCTCTTTGCAATATCCTTTTCATCTTTGTAGCTCTTGACTCCTCATGGTTCATCCATGATGTCAAAGCCATTAATTGTAGATCTCCTAGATTCGCATTAGGGTCCCATACATTCATGTCTATGAGGGCCATGTTGTGCAAATAAAACTATGCTATTTTGGCCCTATCTTCTAGTGTACTTTGATCACAAAGATAAATAAACCGCCTATAGTCCTGAAATGGAATGGTTCCTCTCTGTGCTACGATCTTAATCTGAAACTACAACTAGTGTTCTTTGAGGTAGAGAGCATAGGATTTAGCTGGCATTCTACACTGGATTTCTTCCAAAGAGAGACTGGCCATACATGCCAATTGATTCTCTCTTTCGTGCAGCTGTCCCCTCAACCATGCATTTTTTCTCTCTAGTTGATTTCTCATTATAGCTTCTTTGTCCTTGAAGCCACCTAGCTCTCTACCCATCTCCTTGAATTTCTCTTCCATGTGCCCAATGTCTTCCACCCCCCTTGATTTGGTGATCTGCATCCATCGGTGAGTTCTGGCCCTCTCCTTCTCAAGCTCGAAGAACATTGGGATGGAAAATTTTTGAGGTATGACCTCGTCTCCTTCAATAAACCAGTAATAGGAGTCCAGGTTAGGTTGGGGGTTGGGTTATTTTGTTTTTAGGTCCTATTCTTTAGTTTTATGCTACTCCCCTACCTTCCTTTCCAATTTTTGTGCCTCCTGTAGATTTAGTAGAGTATCTTGTAGGACTGTTTTTGCTTCCTGTAGATTTTGCTGTGTACCCTGTAGGATTGCCTTTCCCTTGGAGGAAGTTGATCTAGTAGTAGGCCTCCTCACATAGGTGATAGGGGACTTAGGGGAAGGAATTTTTTCTTTTTGTGTAGGGGAGTCCTCAATCAAAATAGGAATTTTGGTTGATGTTTGGGGATTCCCCTGTCTTATTATTGTGCTCTTTCTTGTCCTAAAATATAATTTGGTCTGCCTCTGCCTTTTTCCTTTTTGCTTGATTGGGGTGCTAAGAGAAGTGAGGGCAGCTATTCCCTCTCTCTCAGTGGCTTCTAGAGACACCCTAGGTGAATCCTCCTTGTTTTCTATCCCCTCTTTTTCATTTCATTCTTCCTTTATGTCCTTCTTGTCTTCTTATTCTTGTAGATATTCATTGTCTCTATCAATTTCCTCCTCTATTTCTTCATCATCCTCCTCCTCTTCTCCCTCTTCTTCTTTATCTTCATCATGTTCCTCTGTGTCATCTCCTTCTTCATCCATCTCATCCTTATCTCCTTCTATATCTTCCTCTTCCTGTTTTACTTCCTCTTCACTGACAGTAGGACTAACATCATAAGTGAGAGCTTTTATCTCATCCTCTGCTGGCATGTTTCTGAAAACTGACCATGTTATAGGATTTTTGAGGTTTGGAGGGAATCTTCTATGAGGATCCTAATCAACCCATGGTGAGCTAACTGTTGGGAATTTCCCTCCTTCACTTTGATGCTTGAGTCTATGAGTGATTGAAGTAGGAAGTATGGTATGCTAAGCCTTTGGTGAGGGGGTGTTTCTGCTCCAGATCTTAATTCTTCAAGGATCCTGAAATGATAGCCATAGACCACACTATACCTACCCTAACATGAGATGTATTTGATCATTTGGTAGCCTACTTCATTCCATGGATATGGCAGAATTTCTCTCCTCACTCCATTTTTGTCCTCAATGGGTTCCCCACGTTCTAAAAAGAATTTTCTTTTAGCAACCTGGCTATCTCCTTTGCCTTCTTTTCTCAATGGTATTCCTAGGGGGAGTGTGGTGACTCTATTGATGAGCTCAAGGGTGAGATATCTAGTGAGGCCCCTTATTACAACAGTGGCATGGATTCTGGTGAGTGGAGTGAGGGAGAGAGAAAATTCTTGAGCCACCTCATCATCATACCTTCTGAATTTTTCGGAAAACGCCATCCAATTATGTCTTGTGAAGATTTCAAGAACTTGGGGGTGTTGTTGGATTCTCACAGTGTTGGTGGGTTCTCTCCTATTAAACCCTCCTGTCATCTTTCTAGTGAACCTTGAGGAGAAGATGAGAGGGTTGAAATAATTTTTCAAATGCAGAACCAAAACAAAGATGACTGTATGTAATTCCCTTCACACAGTTGCTAAATTCACTCAAACTTAGAGGAGTCTTGGTTAATTTACTTGCAAAGAGGGATGTAATTATAGAGCTTACCTCTTTATATTGTCTCCAGTGGCCAACTCCTATAACATCCCTTCTAAACTCTTCTCTACCATTCCTGTAGATAGTCTCTGTGTATCCTATAGGAATTCATGTGCATGCTCCTGCAGGAATTCTTGTATAGTCCTATAGGAATTCCTATGCAGTGAAATGATGGAGTATTGCTTCCGGTGGGTTGCTTGGGTATGAGAGTGACTTGAGTGAGGGAGTTTCGAGGAGGTGAAATGCATGAATGAATGGGAACAATGTTTTATTTCCTCTTATGGTGATTCAGGGTGAGGTGGTGTGCTGACAACAAAGGTACGTTTCCATTTTTGGACCACTGGTCCCCACTACCACCTCATCATTTCCCACTCCTCGTAATCAACTCCCACCTTATGGATTTGTAGTTTTAACTGATTTTTGTCCTACTCCTTCTCTGTCTTTGAGTTTACTGTAGCCACGTGTGAGAGGACACCCAGTTGTGTATGTGTTGACTGAACAAAGGTGTTCACGTTAACTGGCCACCTTTTCACTTAAAAACCAACTATCTCGTAACCCTTATAATTTTTTTTACTACATGATGCATATGAGAGAGTGAAGGGGATACTTACTTGTGGTTCCTATGCCATGCTGCAATTGTTGAAGACCAGAGGCACTGTTGTGTATATTTACTGCATGCCATTATTCTTCCTCCTCTTGCTATCTGCTAATGGCTTCTTTGTTTTTACAGGTACTTGTGGCTGATGATATGATGTTGCTGCTTTGGAGCTCCTAAATCATCATGCTGAAGGCTTGTTGCTGGTATGATTGGTATTTTGTGTGATAGGCTGCTAGAGGATTTCCTATAAGATGTCCTATAGTTGCTTCTCCCTCAGAACTATTTAATCAGTCTTCTTCCTAGGGCTATGAGGATGGTGACATGGATGGAGTGCAGGGATGATGATGGTGGACAAGGTGTGGTGATAGATGATGAAGGGGGTGAATTTTAGGGGCCTATCAAGTCCATCATTTGCCTTCAGACTGCTTCCTATAGGATTTCTTGGTCACTGCAATTCCTACAGTATCATCCTGTAGATTTTAGGGAATCCTATAGGAATACAGGGGATCCTGTAGAAAACACAATCTTTTTATAAATTGAAGCAATGGAGTGGAAAAATGACAGAAATAATGGAGGGATGCATGGTAATGAGTGAAAATTAAATATGTGAGTGGCAGGGGTTTCCTTGGGATCCTCTTTTTCTCCTTGACTGCTCTTCTTGCCCACCTGCAAATGGAAATTTCATGATTAATTTTTTTTTTTTTTTTGAAAAACAACTAGGCTGCCTCTGAGAGGTTTTCACCCTATCTGTTTGCCTTGGGCGTCTTAAGAAATGTTTTCACCTAGGGATATTTTTTATTCTCTTTTTCTTCTTTTTGTTGTTTTTTTTGTTTTGACACCACTGAGCCGCCTCAAGAGGATTCCAACCCAATGATGGGACTCAGGCGCCTCATGGAGGTTTTCACCTGAGTCCTTATTCTTTTTTCTTTTTCTCAGTGATTTGATGAGGGAGAAGCTGGAACTTGCTCCACTATCATCACTGTTTTATTGATATATTCAATGAACTCTTGTTTTGATAAAGGCCTCTTGTAAATTTTGAATCGGTGTCCATTAAGAAGCAAAGGAATGGCTTCTTCATCTATGGTTCTAATTTGCACTGAACCATTATCATGACATCTTTCCATGACATAAGGTTTGAGCCATCTTGTACTTAACTTTCCCTTCAAGTCTTTATACCTAGAATCATATAACAATGCCCAATCGCCTTCCTGAAATTGCTTCTCCTTGATATTTTATAATGACAAATATTCCTCTCAAGTTGAACTACCTATGTATGTAGGAGGGCCTACATTCTGAATTCATCCAAACCATTCAATTGGAACAATCTCTCTTTCTATGCATTGCTGAGATCTAGATCTAGTTGGGCTGCCATCCTTAATGTGTTATATTCAAATTCAATGGACATCAAGGCCTTTTTCCCATAGACCAACTCATAGGGTGTGAATCCATTGGTGGTCTTCCATGTGGTATTATAGGCATAGGTGGCCTCAACTAGCCTTTCTTCCCAATCCTTCCTATTGCTGCTGACCACTTTGGTCAAGATGCCCTCCATTGCTTTGTTGGTCACCTCCACTTGCCCATTAGCTTGTGCATGATAGGGAGTGGAGATTTTATGCTTGATCTTGTGATGGTTGAGCAAGTCTTCAATCATGTTGGAGGTAAACTGGTTGCCTTGGTGGGTGACCAACTCTCTAGGGTACCCAATTTGTAGAATGCATTCTCCCTTAGGAAGTCAGCCACCTTCTCTTTTGTTGCTGCCTTAATTGCCTTGGTTTCAACCCACATAGTCAAATAATTAGTGCACACGATAATGTACTGTTTTTTCTTTAAAGGAGGGTCAATAGGCCCATTGAAGTCCATGTCCCACTTGTCAAATGGCTTGAAAGTCACTTGAGGCTATAGAGGAATTTCATCTCTTGGAGCAGGCCTTCCCATCATCTGGCACCAATCACACTAATTAGTGTATTTTTTCACATCCTCATGAAGAGGGGCCCAATAATAGCCTGCTTGTAACACTTTGAATGTTGTCCTCTTTTTTGAAAAGTGACCTCCACAAGGCCCATCATGACAGGTTAGAAGGATTTCAAAGACTTCCTCCTCCCTAACACACAGTCTCAAGATTTGATCTCGGCCAAGTTTGAAAAGATTGCCCCCAATCCAAGTGAAGGGGGCACTTTTCCTGACTATCTTTCTCTTTTCTTTGGAGGACAAGTTTGGTAGGAACTGTGTTGATACCAAATAGTTTTCTATACTAACAAACCACAGAGAGAGAAATAAAATAGCAAATAAGTGCTCGTTCGGTAACTGGTCATCCATCATTCCTTTGTCACCTGTAGGAAAATTTACGCTACACAAACAGTCTGCGACAACATTTTCCTTACCAGGCTTATCAACAATGCTTAGATCAAACTATTGTAATAAAAGTAACCATCTTATAATTCGAGCATTCACATCTGGTTTGTTCATTAAATAGCAGCATGGTCAGTATGCACAAATGTTTGATAGCCTATAATATAATGCCTGAATTTTTTTAATGAATGCACAAAACTAGGAGTTCATTTTCAGTCACTGTATAATTTAGTTCAACCTTTGATAAATTCTTACTGATAAAATAAATAGCATAAGGCAGTTTTTCATCTATCTGAACTAGGGCTGCTCCTATGGCTTTATGTGAGGCATCAACATGAATATGAAAGGGGATGGCCCAATTTGGGCCTCAAAGAATCGGTGCAGTGGTTAACTTATCCTTTAGGATGTCTAAGGCCTCTTGACAACTTTTTTACCATATAAACTCAGAGTCTTTGGCCAACAAACCAAATAAAGGAGAGGCCAACCTGCTAAATTCCCTTATGAACCTTCAATAGTATCCAACTAACCCTAGGAATCTTTTGCATCTCTCTGCTTTTGAGGAGGTGGGACCCTTTGGATGATATCTATTTTGTTTGGGTCCACTTGCAGTCCTTGCTGAGATATTGAATGACCTAATACGGTCCCTGTAATCATTAAGAATTCACATTTTTCAGGACTAAGATATAGGTTCATTTCGATGCTGTTGTGCAGTACTTTGCCTAGGTTAGATAGGGATTCTTGAAAATCACATCCATAAGGTGTAAAATCATCCATATAAATCTCCATTGCATCATGGACTAATTCGCCGAAAATACTCAAGATTGCTCTCTGGAAAGTGGCAGGAGCATTGCATAGGCCAAAAGGAAGGACCCTATAGGAAAACGTACCCCAAGGACAAGTGAATGTGGTCTTATCTTGGTATTTTGGGCAGATCTAGATTTGGTTTTACCCATTGAATCGATCAAGGAAAGGGAAAAACCTTTTCCCGACAAAGCCATCTAGCGCTTGTTCAATGAAGGGTAGAGGAAAATGATCCTTCTTTGTGGCTTTGTTCAACTCCCTGTAATCGACACAAATTCTCCACTTACCATTATTCTTGGGAACTAACACCAAAGGAGAGACCCACTCACTATCAAAGATAGGGTAAATGAATCCTGCATCTAGAAGTTTTTGGAGTTCTTCTTTGACTATATCTTTAAGAGTTGGATTCATCCTCCTTTTTGGTTACTGGACCGGCTTGCAACCTTCTTTGATGTATATGTGGTGAGTACACACTGAGGGGTGTACCCCCTTCATTTCCTTGTAACTCCAAGAGAAGGCTTCTAGATTTTCCTTTAACATGTTGCATAGCTTCTATTCTTTGAGAGCAGAAAGAGATGGATTGATTTTCAAGGTTCTCTCTAGGCCGAATGATATGGTTTTGACATGGAGTGGGTTGGAATCGGCCAAGCATAAGTCAATTGGATGATTGTTCTGGGTTTCCTTTACTACTTCTTCCAAGGGTAATGAACCGAGAGTTGGACTTTATAGTAGGCATTCAATCAAGTCATCCTCATATTGCTATCCTCCTCCCATGGTTGCTTCTAAAGCATAAAGTTGGGTGGAATAAACTTCATCTTGTTCTTCCTCCTCCAACCATAAAGGCAAGTCATGCTTTAGAGAATGTTGAGCAGGAGGGTATAGGAATAACTGCTTAGACATATGCCCATTCTTGATGGTCATATTCCCATCTCTGTAGCTAATGTAGGCATCAGTAGTGGCCAACCATGGCCTCCCAAGGATGAGAGGGTAACCAATAAGCTTAGCCTTAGGTTGGAGAGCTAGGAAATATGTAGGGTACTCCAAAGAGTCAATGGGGACCATCATATCCTCCATAATTCCCTTCGGGGTTGCTGTGGAACGGTCTGCAAGTTGCAAAACTGTTGTGGTATTCCTCAATGAAACTTGGAGGTTGAGCTTAAGCATGGTGTCCTTGGTCATCACATTAATGGCAGCCTCAAGATGGATCAGAGTGTGTGGGACAATGGTGCCATTGATGTGCACATCTACTACAGGGCTTCCAGGGTCCAAATATTTTGGACAGATTACCTACCTTAGCATTAAGTCGGGCAACTTCCCAGTGACATTAATGGTAGGGGCATCCCTTTTTTGCCTCCTTGGATGCTTGAAGCACTTCTCCTTAATCAACTTATTGTAAATGGGAACATATTTTATTTCCTAGAGAAGTGGGATATTTACACATAGATTTTTCAATTCTCCCAGAAATTCAATCTCTTTTGGGGTAGGCTGGAGTGGTTGGGCTAATCTCTTAGAAAAGGGTGCATTTACTTTCAGGTTGCCTTCCTCTATTTCTTCCTCAACCTCCCTAGGTGGAGGTGGAGGTTGGTTATTTGAGAGAACTCTCCTAGATCTCAGGTTAATATCCTAGATTTCCATAGCGTAAGCTAGATATGATGTCTCTCCACTGTATACTTGCTCATCCTACCTATTGTTCGGGTTCAAACTTGGCTGGGCAGGCATCTGGGGTTGCTTGGGTGGAGCAGAGTGTAGGAGCTATGGTTGGGAAGGTGGTGGAGGCAATAGAGCTGGAACATTGTTGTATTAGGGCCTCCACCCCTAGAGTAGTGTATTCCACTAAGGTTGTGGCAGAGCATAAGGTTGAAATGACTGGCTAGTTGGCTGGGAGTGATATTGAGATGCATATGACCAAGGAGGGGGTGTAGACCAGGAAGGATGAGTAGGGGGTCCCCAAGAAGGTATGGATGTGGTTTGGTTGTGGCTTTAATATGCATGGGATGACCCTTGCATGCCCTGCTAGTATGGTCTAGGCCCGTGAGGTCTCCTTTGGTTAATGTAGCAAAGCTGCTTAGTGACCCCTTCAGCGCCTTGATATACAACTTTGAGTCTGGGTAAAGAAGGGCACTTGTATGTGGAGTGGTTTTCTTCACAGACTGAGCATAGAGTTCAATGGACATTCATTCCTAAGATGCCTCCTAGTGCATCTAAGACAAAAAATGGCCAAGGCTCTCTCTCCTTCCTCTTAACGTTCATGGTGTCCATTTGCAAGGCAAGGGTTTGCAGCATCTCACTTTTGAAATCTTCCAGCATGTTTCCAATTTCACCCTTGATGGATGAGTTGGAAGATGATGTACTGGCCATAGGTTGACTACCCCTACCCTTTTTCCTGGATGCCCTAGAATGGTTTCTAAAGACAGTCCTGATACCCTCATAGGGTAATTGTTGGATATCTCCTCCTTCTAACAAATGTAAGGTATCCAAAAGATCTTCTCTTACTCCCCTAAGCAGGACCAACTTTAGTGACTCAGGGTCAAGTGTGCACCTGGGCCCTTTTGTAATTAAGCTGGAATATTTCTTTGTAATCCTCTAAGGATTCATCATTTCCTATGGTCATCCTGAAAATTTCTTCTTTAGTATCCTTTGACCGACAATAGTCCTGATATTTGTTGTTAAAGGCCTACTACATCTGAGGCCAAGTTGTTATGTTATCTCCAAGTAAACCCATGAACCAGCGCAATGCTGCATCCTTAAGGGTAGATGGAAATAGTTTTAACTCTTTCTCATCATCAGTATAGTCATAGGTTTGATATATAACAACAAAATCAAATAGGAAAGTGTCGGGGTCCTCTGTGTTCAGGCCATGGAAATGAGGCATGGAAGAGGGGCTTATAGTTTTCATCTTAGTGTCCCCATTAGTTTCCTTGATTGGGAAGGCACCATCAACTCTCTCTCTCTCCTCCCTCTGTCATTTCGGTTTTCAGCCATAGCTTTAGTAGGAATGGGTTCCTCTTCTTCTTCTTCCCCTATAGGTTCTTCAAATATGTCAGGTTGCTCACCTAAGGGTTCCTCCAATTCACAACCACCAAAGAAGAGAGAAGGTTGGCTATTGGATGCAGTGGGGGTATTTGGCAAAAATTTCCCTAAGTTGTCCCTATTCCTATGAGGCATGAAAGGAAATATTTTTGGTTTGGTTTTGTATTTTTCTTAAACTTGGAAAGTACTTGCAGAATTGAAATTGCTGATTGAATCAGGATTACTGACATAATGAAAAGGCTACTTGCTGAATTGAAATCTTACATGCAAAAATGAAAGAAAGGAAACAACTCGATTACTTTTGCATAAATAAACTAATGGAAGAATATTGAAGACAAGAAATAGAAGAAAAGAAAGCAGTAATCAAATTATACTCAGACACCTCCCTAATAACAACACCAAAAAGTGATGAGCACCAGTGTTGCAGCAAGGATGTTGCAAGTCTTGGGCTACCAACTTTACTTATCAACTTGGGGTTTGTACAAACTTGGAGGTGATAGTGTTGTATGCACAAGTAAAAGTGATGGTTCTGCCTGTTGTCACTGTTCAGCTGGTGAGAGACCACTAGGGTTCCAAGCTAGACTTCTATGGAGTCAGAAGAAGCTTGATTCTTTGATGGAAGAAATGGAAATCTACTCTAAGAGTGTTACTCTACTACAGTAATGGAGAAGGTCAACATGTAATGCTAAACCACACCATACCCTAATTAACCATTTAAGAAGCTATGCTAAGTTGAAATGTTAAATCAACATAAAACAAGTGCTACTATGTAAGTTGCACAAGTAAGAAGCATCAAACAATACTAATGTGCAAGTAAAGAAACTAAACTAAATCTATTTTCACTTTTTTGGTCTTTCTATGCAAAATCACGTATGCAAACTAATTGTTCTTATGGATGTGACAGGTGGATTAAGGGTGTTTGAGGATGGATAGAAGGGTTATGAAGTGGTTTGATGGTGTGGAGGTTACCTCGGAGGCTTTTGGTAACCTCCTAGAGGTTTTCCATCAATTCATCCTCAAAACATGCCGTTTCAGGAAAACCTACAGGATGTACTAGAAACCTACAGGATGATCTTGTAGGAATTACAGGAAACCTACAAGACACAGCCGAGAGATAAATGTGAGGTTTTTGAGGTGATGGGAGGCTTAGGAAAGGTGTGTGATGGGTGGAATGGAGTTTTAGAAGATCTAGGATCACTCAGGAGTTAATATCAAAGATGATAGATGGCTAGATTTTCTCAATGTGTTTGGGAGAATTTCAATGAAAAATGATGAAAAACTAGTGAGGGTGATGGTGAAAACAAGGGATGGCTAAGGTGAATGAAGTGGAAGGTGGCTATTGGCTATGAAGTCTTAGTCTCCTCCTGAAGCACCTGCTCTACATAAAACATATGTGTCTTCCAAAAATATATGCAACAAGATACATTTTCATAAATAAGGGAAGCATAATTAATGAGTCAACTGTCTATACTATGCATGAAGAAAGTTGCTGAAAGGAATGAAAGAATGAGTGAGATCTACTATAGAAATGGAGATGAAAAACATGACAATGAAATCTACCTTGCAACATTAACCAAATACTAAATTAAAGACAACAAACTCCAAAACTCATAAAAGAACTAGAAATTTGTGTTTTTGGAGCTGCTCAAGGGTTCCTTCCTCAAGTCATGGTCCTAGACGGAGGATGTGAGGCTGAGACACATGCTAAAAAACTTGTGGTGATCCTTTTTCTCCTTTATAACTTGCTACTTGAAATAAGGCACAAATGGAAGCAAACTATCACACAACCATTCTAATCTACACTACTTGTAATGGAAATGCATCTAATGAGCAAATTAACAATGAAGCTATGAATCTACACTAAACATACATGTACAATAAAGAGGACCCTTGGCTTCTAGGGTTAGGTCCTAACCCAAGAGCTTTAGACAGTGCTAGCTCAAAACAAAACTCATTCTTATTACCAAAACAACAAATTACATCAAAAGAACTGTCACAAGCTTTGCAACTCGAATATATATTAGAGTTTTACAATCAAAAATCTGAATCCTACTGAGGTCCTAGGCCCATCTACTTATACATATGAATTCCCCAACTACTTCCTTAAAATTACGTAGGCTCGGCTCCCAAACTCGAGATAAACTGGTGCTTTGTCTCTCACTTGTTCGGTTGCCTTCTAGTCCTCATGATTTGGTTGTTTGCACTCTAAGCTGATGGAGGAATATTAGAATGGAGGGGTAATAAATAAGGAGGATTTACCTCCTATAATCCACATCTCTTGTCCCATTCAATTTTTGACTTTGGTCTTTGCCATAATTCCTTGATTTTCTCCTTTAATCCTACATTAAATGCATATTAGACCACAAAGCATAATATCCAACTCTAACTCACGTCATAAACAAAATATAATCAAAAGCATGCAATAAGTTATGAGAAAAGTTGGTTTTACTAAGCTAGGAGGTGAATTAAGGCCCATATAATTACCTGAGTGATGAGGTTCATCACGGACCACCCTCCATTATCCGAACCTCCGCTGAGCTACACTGTGCAGTCTCAGCCCTTAGTGACCAAGCACTGCTGCCCATAATTGCGCAGAGCTTGAGGTTGCCTCCCAAGCAATTTGTATTGTGAAATTATGGAATCAACCTCGCTAACTGTCATCCAGAACAACACAAAATTTTCCCAAGAATCCATCTCAATCTACACTACCCGCAATCCAATCCATTAAGCCTCTCGTTCATTAACCAAAGAGTTTGACCAGGCAGTGACCCCGAGCTTTACTCCTCCCAAAAATTGCATAGAAGATGTCATCATGCTTCCCTCTATTGACTGAATAAATTGCATGAACAAGAGGGACATGCATCTGGTTCCTGTTATTATAATATCTCTAAAAAATTTGGAGTTCTGTCAGTCAGTCCCCTTACGAGCCGGACTACTGCTCCTCCTAAAAATTGTGCAGTTTTCCTAGACTGTACACCAGATGCCCGACATCCCTCTCAGCCTAGAAACTGTGCAAAAATGTTTAGCATGAATGCCTCCCAGTTCTGCATAGTTTTGGCCAGCAAGCTCCTGCAACATGCTCCCAACCTCCCTTGAAAATCTGCTTAATTTTCATTGCCAATGTCCTCTGCTGCCCGCACTGCCTTCCTAGGAAAAAATGCATAGTTTTGCCTACCAACTAAGCTAGATCCCGCAGAATGTCACTGCTATTCTAGACTGGTCATACCAGCCTCCTATTGACCTCTACACAATTTTTCTTGACAGTTCCCTAGATCCTCGCATCCTAGCTTGACATGTGCTCTACGTTGTTTTAGAGCCTTGTCCTCTCTCCCGGTCACCTACACCTAGAAATGAAATAAAATGCATTATGGTAGGCCAGGGGATTTATAGATTTGATGTCATCTCATCATGAGTGATTGTAGAAATAGGTACATGGATGAAACATGACGTGATGATGAATGGGATGAACAAGGAACACATGCTATAAAACTCGCGGTTGGATGAACATACGAAGCATACCAATTACCAAGAGAAGGAGACACATGTGCATGCATGAACTATTAAGTGAGCACCAAGACCATTGAAGACTTTACACACTTTGCCATGAGGAGGTGAAGTTATGGTACAACACAGGCACACTCATCACTCATCAGCACGGCAAATGGACATGAACAACACAACCAACATGTTTATTCCTACACCATCATGTTGAGTTGTGTCATGAGTCACCGCGGCCACATCACTACTTTGGGTCATAACTATGTATTCAAAGTAATGTAACATGGAAGTCCAAGAGACCCATGGATGAATTTAAAGATTCATGTAAGTCAAAAAATCATGAGGGAAGTCGAACAGTCACAAGGGTCAGTTTCACCCTTGGCTATATATACCCCTCATTTGTACATGCAAAGGACTTTTCACCTTGGCTCCTCCCATATAGCCTTGAGAGTCTGTAATATTTTCTTTGATGAGCGAGCAGTGGCTCCAACACCCCACTATCGGGGTTAGTGGTGTATGGGGTATAGATGTGTGTTGGAACTTTCACTTAATTAAGAATCCTATTAACAGGCCAACACATTTTCACACATGTATTGTATTAATTTGTAAGACTATTCTTTGGACACTTGTAATGCATGTGGTTTGAACCTGTAGTAAGATAGTTGAACTATTGCAGTTGTTTTAGTGCATATACTGTTGGAAATGTGTTGTATCAGTTGTTAACATTATCTCGCCCTTGTGGACTATTCCATCGGACACTAGACAAATTCATTCTTGTAAACTTGTTATAACAACCGCTACACACATGTGGACTATTCCGCTGGGTTTTGTACGTGCTATCTATTCACTTTGTGCTTGTGAATGATGCATCCATGTGGACTACTTTGCCGGAAGCTGTGCAGATCTTGTTGTGTGGTGTGTCTCTAACTGAGTTGGGACTATTCCCTTTCGACTTGAGACTCATTTTCACCCTCTCCCTCTACAGTGAAATAACTTTCATACAAGCGACACTAAGCACTCACTAGGCACACGAAACTCGTTGTTTAAAGACTAAGTATACCACTCTCATGTGCTGACAAACAAGAGCTAAGGCATATCTTTAAGATAATGGAAATTGAGCCATCATACTGGATGGGACTCCTACACCAAACGGTGTGAGGTCTAGTTGCTTCATATCAGGGAGATCCCCTGAATGTTGATGGGTCCAGCACTATCAATAGTATGATTCGTCTATGTCAGAGAAGAAGTTCACGAAAGACACTCCAAACCCATGAAGACAAGAGAGCCTTCAAAAAAAAAGTCCAAGCCAGTGTAGTATGCTGAGAGCACATCACATCATTCTAATGATAGGGATAATTTCATAAGAAGAGCTAAATCAAGTTCACCTTACCAGGGCCGCATCAAATCCAGTAATTCAAGGAAGGATATGTCACCCAAGAAGGAAACATGAAAGAAGGTTAAGAAAGTCTAGAGGAAGAAAAAACATTATAGTCATTGCAACAAGGGTGGACATTATAAGTCCAAATGTTCGAAGCTCCATCTAGATCTATGCCCAAAGAAGGATCAGGAACATATGAAATCACCTATGAAGGAACCGACCAATGAAGCAATTCAATGAGGAAGCTAGCTATAAGAATAAATCCCATTAGCCTAGTTAGGTCAGAGATGGGTAACCTTTTGAAGTAATTGAACATGACCACCATTTTAAATCACATTTTTCTTTTTAAACACCCCATAGATGGGAAACAACTTTTAAAAGTGATCAAGTGTATACCATCACTTGAGTATGTGACATGGTGATATTTTGGACTTTACTAAGATAGAAAAGGATACAGGTTCTATTGTAAAACATTACCGTGAGTGTTTTATAAAATCTTGTAAAGTAAGGTCTTGTGTGGAATATTGCAAGTTATGATACATGCATTGGAAGCTACAAATTTTCATATGGGTACATGTGTCGATTTCATCATTCTTTTTCCGAAGTCGAAAGGTGAAGGAAAGGAAAGGGTGGCTTGTCAAAGATAGTTGTTATGAAGCTCAAGAAAAGGGGGGAGTACATCAACTTCCAGTTCCTCTTTATACTTTTGGAGGACTAAAATATTTTTAATGTTGAGGAATGATCCAGGAGGATCTCTAAAGGCATAAAAATCAAAGACTGTAAAACCCAGTGAAACCAGGATCAAATTGAATATCTCGTCATAAGGAATATGATAGTGCAAATTCACCTCATTGCATGTTCTTATGAAAATGTTATGCTCAGTGAAATTTATAGTCAAACTTGGTAAAAGGACAAATTTTAGTTGGCATCAGAAAAATTTCGACCAACACCAAAGGGTGCAGTCTAGCCAAATTTGTTGGTTGGGGGGGATAAAATTGGTAGAGCTCTAGATAAATGTAGTGACACTAGTACAATTGTAGGAATCACTAAATCTAGTGGCATTCCATTCAGTTTGATGAAAAGATAGTGGCCCAATAGCATGGGGCCACGTGGCCCAATAAAAAGGTGCCACATGGCACCTGATTGGCAGCCAAATAGGTCCAACCAACCCATGACTTGGTAGCATCAGCCAAACTTTAGCGATAGATTCAGGTGGGTTTATAATTGTTTTAAAAAAATACATATAATGGTTGTTGTTAACGAAGGTGGTTTAAATATATATAATATATTGTTTCAAACCAAAATAAGAGGTTTTTGGGGTCTGAAATCGCAGCCTCTACTAAACAAACATCATATTTACACAGTGCCAACCAACCTGCTAGATGCCATGAATTTTTTAAGTTCTTCAGCACAATGCTATGAAAAAATTTCCATTTCATTCGACATGGGGAGTAGAGAACCGATGGAAAAACGAGTGGGGGCTGACAGGACATAACTAGGATGAAGGGATGGAACCTAGCTCGCAGAACCTCATGTGGGTACATTTTTCGACGGGTATATTCATAGGGAATATTCTTAAAAAATCCTCTAGAATATTCCCAAAATATTCTACTATGGAATGTTGAAGATTATTTTGTGGGTCTGGAGTTGACATATTAGAATTTGGTTGAGTTTAAACTCATTTTACTCATAATTTCACAAGGATTTCATCAGTGCAGTCATATTTTGGGGTTTGAGTAGCCCATTTTCAGATCACTCCTAGAATTCAGGTATAATGATGTATTTTTCTATGTACTTTCCTTTTATTTTGCTAAGATAATATAGAGACCTCCCCACTTTACAGTTGGGCCCGAAGACGTAGCTCACACATAGTGAGTGAAATCCATTATCAAATATTGGTGTATTTGTCTTTATGACCTCCTTTGCGTTTCTTTTTCTTTAAGTGTTGCATTTATGATATTACATGCTCTCTTATGCAATTCTACTAAAATCACCAAAGAAAATATCCTGGATTAGTATCCCCTGCTAGTAACCTCCATTACACATATGACCATGGGCCATAATTAATGACCTACCTTTAAGAGGTGTTAAGTGCTTGATTTGAGAATCTAGGATCCAATCCATCTTTCAAAAATCAAACTACTTGCACAACTTGACTTCCATATGCCTAGATGTCTACAATCCTAGAACCTTTCCTATGTAGAACCTCGATGTGGGTCTTCAACACTTGATTAGATCTATATCTAACACTTCGTAATACTCCACGTTGCATGCACTTCTAGACCACTATATTACCTACTAGGATTGGATACACCAAGACAACTCTTGCTATGGGGTCCACCTTAACTTGAGAATAGTGCTAAGTAATGGATCTGGGAATGTGACATCTAACCCATTCTCCATGTATCAAGGTGCTTGAACCCTTCAAATCTAAGATGGCCAAATTTCTTCATGATGGAACCTATGTTGAAATGCACATCTAGAGAATTTTCTTATTCAATCCTCTAGTAATGAAGCATGTCATGTTCACCTTCCATAGGGGCTTCACTCAATGAACCTTTGACATAGAATGTGAATTCATGTCATACTAAACAATACCCTTAATTTGACTAAATATTGGAAAATACCTCTAAAAATCACTTTATTCAACCCCCTATCAATACGAACCCAATACAACTTCTGAATTAAAAAACCCCTACTTTCACTAGATATTGTAGGTATTCATTCTTTCATTAACAATTTTTATACCCCTTTATCTACTTTTATTAATTTTGAGCTCCATTTTTTACACATAGCATATAAAACCTCTTTACCCCCTATTATATTCTCAATATATTGTCATTTCTTCCTCGATATATATCCCCCAATATCAATGCACATGGTATGGTATTTCTCTCCTAGTGAATCCCCCGTGGCACCTTCAGACCACCAAATACCTAGGTGGTATTTTGCCTTTGAACTCCAACACATCGAAAATGTCAAAATATTTTAATATTTACAAAATAGATTCCTAGTGCAAATTTTTAGGTTTCCATGTCACTGCCAAATTATTAGCCACATGTTGTGCCTTGTCACTACCACACATCACTCAAAAAAGGCCCAATTGGCTACCCGAAAGGGCCAAAATACATTTTCCACATGTCATGACTACAAAGTATCATGTGTCACCACCACATGTCATCATTTGGCCACATCGTTAGCTTGCAACATACACCACCACGTCATATTGAGGTCCACCTCTATTTAGTGTTGGGAAATATGGTATCCAACTTCATTCACTTTGTATTTCTTTCTTTTCCTTCTACACCTTGGATGCCTGAATAAGCCCTAAGAGCCTAGATCAATATATTTATCTACCTATATGTCCCATCAAACAACATATGCTTAGTCCAATCCCGCGAATAGCCAAATATCTACTAACCATTCAGAACTATGATCCATCATAAGCATGACTACAATCCAAAAATTGAAAAAATAATTATATCTTCATTCTTGGAAAGTTATAATAAGTGTCATATACCATTGGAAATATATTTTAGAGGATTATTCAACCAAACTCTTCTCATGTGATTTTGGACAAGGTATATATAGTAAAAATTACTTCAAAGATAGGTTAACCAATAATCAACCTAGTCATCCTAAGCTAAGCACATTATTAATGAAAGCAAATAAGACATCAACAAGAACATAAGTATCATGAATGAAACAAAAAAATCTCCCCCTGAACTTGACATCACTTGATAGCAATGACTAGACTTGGCATCAATGATAAAAAAATTTCAACACACTCAACATGTTTCATGAGTAGGTTGTAGGCATCAGGAAATGAGATTCAGAACCTAAATATGTTTAAGGGGGGGGGATAAGGACCTTATTCCTTAATAGAGCAATATTGATCTCAAATTTTATGAAAAACATCTATAAATTATGATATGAAACTTCTTTTAGGAATCTTTGGAAATCAAGTTCAATATGGGTGTCATTAAAAGGTAATGGGAATCATGGAGTGAATGGAAATAAGATCTTATAGTACTAAAAATTTCTTCTTATACTCAAAAACCATGATGAGTCCCTAAGCAACCACATATGACCTCTATGGAGTATCATTCATAGATAGGTTTCTTATGAACCAAGAATGGATCGTAAGTTTTGACCAAGGTTAGGGGACGACAATAAGAGGGATTTGAGCACCATGTTTAAACCACACCATATGCCCCAAATGAGAATTTATCTCATTTCCACAGTAAGGATTGTTCTCAGAACATGGTTGGGGTTATTTAGCATTCCAATGGGTTTTAAGTTCTTGAGTATTGCTTATGTAGTGGAAATTGTTCTTGAGTAAACATGGCCGAGGGGGTAATAAGAGGTTTAAGGCCTAAAAGAACCTTCTTGATATTCACTACCATGGTTAGAGGAGGAAAACATTGGGGCATTAGTATATTAATATGGATTTTGGATATTTGATCATCATGAAAAACAATTAAACCATAACAAAAGGCCTTCCTAAGGAGCCTTTCGGTGTCAAACTGGAATATGTATGCCATTAAGAGGTTTTTCACATAAATGATGGGTTGTAGGGCCTTAATAATGGCAAAGGAAAAAAACAAGTCCCTTGGGATATTATTCAATATTCTTTGTATTAATATATATTAAAAATTCCTCAAAATGATAGATGTGTCTGTTGTAGGGTTTCTTTGTAGGTATCTAGGTGGGATACATGCATCATGATAAGTATTTTTGAATTGAAAATGGGATTTGAGGCCTAAACATTATTAGGGGGTAAATGAGGGACTTAATCCCTAATTGAAGCTTCTTGATCTCAAGCCCATGATCAAAACCTATAATTGATGGATTAAACTATAATTAAAGGGTATTTAGAATATGAGTTGGATATGTGCATCATTAAGATGTTTTGCACAGTTCATATGGGTCTAAGGGTCTTAATCATGTACATGCTAGGAAAACAACAAACGTAATCCATTGATAATGATTAGGGGAAGGAAACAAAATCATTAATCCCTAACTAATTCTCTTAGGTTTAAATGAGATGAATATGTCCTTGACAGACCACATGAGACCCTTAGAGTGTATATTTGGCCTACTATAGGACTATGGGCATAACAAAACTAAGTATTGAGCACTAGGAGTGGTTAATGAGGAATACAAAATGTCATGGGAGGAAATAAGGTTATTACACTCCAAAACAATTTTTTTATAGTCAAGTACTTTGAAGAAAAACATGGAACCACACTTTTCTAGGGGGTCATTGGGAATTGGATTTGATATAGACACCATTATAAGGATTTGTGCACTATGAATGGTGGGGTATTGACCATCATAAAAGAGTGAAAACAAGTGCCTTAAGATATGTTGAATATTTTTAAGCTTAAAATCCCCAGATCAGTGCTTAAACCGATACACCAAAACTTTTAATGGGTTCTTTAAGTTTTAATATGGATATATGTGCCATAAGTAGGTGTTTTGTGTTGGAAACATGTTAAGTAATACACACATTTCGGAGGGAGACAATGGCATTATTCCCTAATTAAATGTCTTTGAATTGAACCGCTATGAACAACATTATAATCCATGACATGATTTATGAAAGGATTTTGTAACATCTAAGTTGAATATGGTTCCTTTATGAGGTATACAAAATCATGGATGGGTCTGATTTCCTTGAACATAGTCAAGGGAGTGAAAAAAATAACTCTATCCCAAATCTTTTCATGTAAGGATTAAACACCATGTACGAGTCCTAAAACACCCATATATGACATTTGTATGGTATTAATCACTTCTAAATGGGATATAGGAACCATTATGGGTTCATTGTGAACCAAGAAAGGATCACGAGGTACAACATAGGTTAAGGGATGACAACAATGGCCATATTCCCTTATTTAATCTTATTAGAATTAATGATTATGAAAAACACCTACAACCCAAAAAATGTGTCCTCTTTTAGTGATACTTAAATTATGAGTGGTTTAGGAGAGGGTATTATGATGTTTTCTATAATAATAATTAGTCTTTGGGTCTTAATAATGGTTAAGGAGGGATTGTGAGGGAATTAGGAATTTAATAAATATTCTTATCCCGATGAATCAAAAAATTCTTATTGGAACACCACATACCCTCCTTTCTACGAGATCTTTGGGTTTTAAGTGGGTTATGGCTTTCATTAGTTTGTTTTAGGTGGTAATGATGGTATAGGTCCCTAAATCATGGTTAAAAAGGAAAACAAAGGACTTATGTAGAAAATTAATATCCCAACTCTCAAGCACTATGAACAAGGCCTCTAACCATGGTACATGCACTCGCTATGGGTCATTTTACCTTTTAGTGGTATCCTAGGTGCTAGTTGATGTTATTTTTGGAAAGGAAATTAGTGTAGAGGCATTTGCTATGGTTGGGAGAGGAATATAGGTCTTTTTCCATTAAAAATTGGTTTTAACTCTAAATATTTTCATTGAAACATATAAATGGAAGTTTTACATGGTTATTATATTATGAAAAAATAACACACACAAATGATTTAAAACATGTACATATTCCATTGAATTCGAAAAAAAGAAGAAGACAAGATTGTATCTTTTCCTATACATGATGGATTAGGTGGCTACTTTAGCTTTAACTAAAAACAGATAGGCCTAGTAGTCTGGATTACATAAACAAAAAAAACACTTATTTTTCTAGCTCATTATTATTATCTTTATTTTCAACAAGGATTTTGAATATGGTCCACAAATTCATCATTGATGAAACTGCACACAGTTATAGAGCCATGTTTGCAACTTCCAAATATATATACATAAAGGAAAAAAACATTATTTTATATTTTTAATTCATTTTTACTTTTATATATGTCATAATTCTAAAATACACAGGTATTTATTTTTACTCTAACATTTTATTGCCTCACACATCTAGGAAAAAATTATATGGCGCACAAGTACAAATAGAAATATACTCACACAAAAATAATTGATCAATTATGTTAAGAGCCCAAAACCCAAATTAGTGATCTAGTAATTTTAAGCCTTCACTCATTTTTTTTTAATATGAAATTAACATAAAAAGTAAGACAATAGTAGGGCCTATTTGTTACCTACAATTTTCCAAATTTGTTTCAAGAAATTCCATCATTGTACTACTAAATCATATCTTAACATTAACGTATGCATTATATTTTCAATGAAACATAACATACCACTATTAGAAAGAAATTATTTATTTTTAGTTATACTAATTTTCCATAAATAAAACTTACATATTTCATAATCTAATTTGATTTAATACTTTTTATCCTTTAACGCATTATTCTAATTAGTTATGCATGTACCTTGATAGATTACTGATAATCGACATAATGTTGTCTTTGTAGATTTATATTGTAACTAATGTGTCATGAGAGGGAAGCATTAGCATGCACTTTCCATTGTGTGTATTATTTCTTGTTCTTTCATTTCATTATTTGCAGTAGCTTATGCCTACTTGTTTTGACATGGAAAAGTATGACTTCATAGGTATATGATATACAATAGGTTTATAGAATTGATATATTTTTTCATTGTATGTTTCCTTTTCCCTCTATGCAAGTAGATTATTTTATATTAGACTAGGAAACATTAATAAACTCACATTAGTTAAGGGGTTTTCACCCACCTAGGAGGATGATAAACCCTAGGTTACCTTCTCAATTTTCTTGATCACGAAACTAAGTTTAGCTAATAAATATAATTAGTATTATTCATTTCTTTGCATTGTAATGAGATAATAACTTTAGTGCATACTAGCCCATTTTATTTTTCTACTTTCCTCACAAGTATATTAAATGGAACACCAAAGGAAAATATACCAAAACCCCACTTTTATATTATTTTTATTGTTGATTCTCTAGTTATTGTATTTATGATTTTCAATAAATTTTGATAAACTCGCATATAAACCTCAAATATCTAATTGTAAGTACACTTAACATTTGATCTTTGTTGATAGGGGAAATGTCTCACTAAATAGTTAATGGATTTATCCCAAGAGACATGCCAAATTAGACTCTCCTTTGTTTGGAATAATTGAATCTTTGTACAACGCAACAACCAATTATGACAATATATAATGTTAGAAGTTGTTATGAAACCAGCTCACAAAAAGATAGAAAAGATATATCAATGACTTAGAAATCAACCTCTTGAAGGGGTGTTATAGACATATTTGGGCACTGCAACCCCAATCACATATGTCCATAAAACAAGGACTTCTAAGTCCCTAAAAGTGTTGTTTCACACCCTAAAGGAGAAAGGTCAGCTGATTACATCATCTCCCAGAAGTTCTCCCTGAAAAACTACTCAAAACTGGTCAAAACAGGACCATACAGACTACTCAGTGCTAAGGGTGCGATGCATCTCACCTGCCACATGCAAAAAATGTGATGCATATTGAAAATCCCTTCTGTAGGGTGCGATTAGCGAGAGTAGACAAATGGCAGAGGCAGTTGGCTAGGTGGAAACCCAGAGAATCTTCTAGAAACTGCCCATTTAACACTTGTCTCTCTGAATTCACCCGGGGATGAGTAAGAAATCATGAAATCTCCAAGTGGAACCAAGAACTATCAAAGAGAGGACACTAATCAAAATCCCAGAAAATGACTCATCCACCTACAAACATCTATATATGGATTCCTCATCCTAGAGATCCAGGAGGCTGGAATCTTGTATTTTGTAAAGAAGTGTTGTTGGTTTCTCTGTGCAACATTGTATTGTTGGGTGATCTAAGCTTTTCATGAGGTGAAGAGGGCTTTCATGCTGGGAGGATGGCACTGGGTTAGACCAATGGGATGTAATCCTCTCTTCTACTACTTCTATCAATAAAGCTATTTGAGTTTTCCACCATATTCTTGTATATTTCTGAATCTTGTTTTGATATATGCATTTGTATGGTTAACATACATCTGATTCTATATTTTTTATGGTTATAGATCTCTATGCTTTGATGGTATTATGCTACTTTGACTGTACAGGTGTTCTTTGAAGTGGGACAAGTGAGGAAAGAGTGGCGAAAGTTCTGTCAAAGGAGGGAGGAAACACGCAAGGAGCCAAGCAGAAGACTGAGGTTGGTACTCTTTGCTTCTCTCTCAACTATCTCTCATAAAGGAAAACAAAAGTAACTTTAGTTTGTTTGTTTCTAAGATAACTACCCATCCTAGTGGGATTAGCAGCTCTAAATGGACACTAGTTTTCCCGATAACAAAATGGCGACTCCACTAGGGAACGAATAGCTTGTTTGCTTGTTGCTATTTGTTTGCTTTATAAACTACAGACGGACCCTGAAGTTATGCCAGCTAGCCTTCGAACTACATTTGCTATGCAAGTTCAAAGTAGATCAATGCTACTTCAGTCCATCTCCGGGTTTTGTTTATAAACTGAACAACTGACTTGCAAACATCATAAGTGCCCTGGTGGTAGCTCAAGTAACCTCATTAGATCAGCCACTGTACTTTGTGTTTACTGCCTATCATTAGCTCAACCTAAACCCCTGAACTTAGCTGCAAACTGTGAGCAAAAGCCAAGCTCAGTCTCATTCCTGGACCATCACATTGTCTCTCATAGGGCAGTCTGGATGCATTGCACCTCTCGTGTGTTGTAGGTGAGATACATCCTTGTTTCCCTATATTACAGGTGCGATGATCAGATAAGACTGTTTCTACCTCCAGATTTTGGTTTTTTCTTCATTGTCTTCAGCTTTATTCAGTAGTTTTGATGTCTGTGATCAGTATATCACTGTTGAAATTCCCTTCCTTTGCATTATTCAGCCTCCATTAGTAAAGAATTGTGAATTTTTTATGAATTTTTTGCCATTTACAGTTCTCCTTTGCAAACAGTAGCTTAATCGAGCTGTCGTCTTTTGATTTCAAAGTGTCGCAAGTGTCGTTTTTAGTCAAAGAAAAGAGTCTTCTTCTTGTTGATAGTCGATTACACTTTTGCCATTGTATTTGATTTGAATTAATAGCATTTCAAGTGTCGAAAACAATTTTTCAATTCGAAATCGCAAAGTGTCGTCTTAGTCTTCCTTTCGTTTTTCGAAAAGAAAATTGTTAGTACTGTTGCTTTGAAAGAAGAATAGGTCAAATTTGTACTTAGCATTCTTTTTTTCATTCACACATTAAGAAAACGGAAAACAAATACATGCATGTGCATTTGCATTTATACTGCTTGTTGATATTGATTTAGGACAGTGCATCTTAGTGTGTGCTCTCTGCTCTATGTTGAATGGATTTTACTTCTCTTTCCTTAGTAGCTAGGATTTTCATTGCAAAAAGAAAGTAAACATTTGTTTATCATCTTAGATTTCATATTTAGGAATTGTATATCTACATCACGCAGTGAACCTTAAAGGCAAACTTCTTAAGAAAGATCAACTGTAAAATAAATTTCAATGAACATAAAAATGCTTTGGAACCTAACGCACAACATTTAGAAGTCTAGGCTAGAGACGTATTCCGATGTTGTAAAGCCTGGTAAATATCGCTTTCATTGTAGGTTGGGTGATTCCTCCTCTTTGAGATGACAAGTGCTAGTATGAACTTGTGCTCCAACATACCATTGAGTATATATTGGGAGACCATAATAGGCTATATCCTTTATCCTTAGGAAGTCGTGTCTGCCACCCTATCGATCACAATGCACTAAACACAACATTTGGGAAGATTGACTGTCATATCGTAAAAAGTATTCTGCAGTTTTGCAATTGGTTTGGTAATCCCTCTGTCTAGATTTCCAGAGTAGTCACTTTCATTCCTTTTCAGACTCCTTAATAGAAAAGGTCCATCTAAGCACTTGTCACTTCAAGATCATTAAAAATCGAAGGCGACTAGAGTCATCTTTAGCTTTTTCTCGTCTCTTAAAAATTGAAAAAGCAAGTTGTGTCAAAGCATCAGAAAATTTATTTTAATCGGAATAACATCACTGTTCCCTCGTTGATCTTAAGTGGAGAAAATGGAGTCCACCAACCAAGGGTTTCCCCTTGGGGGAAATCATAGTCATTTCTCCTCTTGGGGAGATGTTGGTGCACCTTATATCGCCACATTGTCCCTTCCAGGACTGACAATTGGCTTACCGGTATGGCTCTTCTCGACCTCTGTCGTTCAAAGCGTCGTGATTCCTGAGTAATCAAATCAGCAACCAGATGATACTGGAGTTACCCCCAACCTTCCACTTCATTTATTTCTCCCTCTCCTTCTTCCTCTTTGCTTGGTAAAGCTGGTAAAACTAAAAACCAAGTAACTGAGAAGAAGAAGAAAGAGAAGGATAAGAAGAAGAAGAATCCAATGGCAAAAGGGGGCAACCATGCATTGTCTGGTGAAAGTCCACACACTACACCGTCCAAACCTAAATCTCCATGTGTCATTTGCAAGGGAGTCCACTATCAACGAGATTGTCCCTACATCCCACGAATCTTAAGGGACTGGTCTCCTCACTTGCACAATCCGGTGTCGTCAACCTCTGACGAACATGTTGAGAGTACACCGTCAACTAGTGAAAACAAAGTCAATGGATAGAAAGGAAGATCTAAATTTCCTTGTAGATTATGTGAAGGTGATCATGCCCTCCACCATTGTCCCTTCTTGGATAAAGCTAAAAGATTCTTGGACAACCGTCCTGCTTCACCACCACGACTTCCTCCTAGATACAAGAAACTCTTGCCGAATCCATCGCTAGTTGAAAATATGACTGACACACCTTTGTTGTCGGTTGAAGCACCTATGATTAAAGATAAACCCCTTGAGTCCACATCGGACCAAAGTCAATAGGTCTAGACGGTAGTCAACCCAATCTTGTCTTCAGAGGGTCCACCTTCAGATGATACAATCACCCAAGAGAATAAGGACGACACCGTTCAAATTATTTTCATAAGCACAAACTCCGATGAACATGTGGGTAATATATCTGTTCCTTTACCGCAAGAAGGAAGTTCGTCAGAGGTTTACCTGGCTGTTTATTCGGTCCCTCCTCCAAGCAATCTAGTCATTTCCTTCGATTGGAATCTACTAGGCAGAACCCGCCTACCATCTAATGTACCATTCCGAACCATAGTACAAGCTTATAGAATGATCATGGTTGGTACTATTATAGATGAAGGGGCTTCTGTGAGTATCCTTTCCTCAACTGCTTGGAAAGCGCTTGGTTCGCCATCGCTTCTACCTAAGATTCAAAATTTGATAGGCTTTAACAAACGAACCAGTCGACCGTTAGGAATCTTTCCAAATTTGCCTATAACTTTGAGAAGGAAAACCGTTCATCTAAACGTGATGGTAGTCCAAGGACCTTTAGATTATAATATACTCCTTAGGTGTGACTACATTTATAGCATGGGAGTTATTGTTTCCTCACTATTTTGAGTGATTTGTTTTCCACATGAAGGCAGAGTGGTCCAGCTCGTAGACCAACTTTCATTCCCCAGCTCACACATAGCTACTAGTAAAATGCCATCCCTAATTGGTCTTTTTACTCAACGAATGTCTCATCAATCTCCAGTCCATCCACCTGATGAGCACGAGTGATTCGGTGATTGTGACTGAAACCCAGGGGGCATGCACCTTGGTCTGCTTAGGCAGGAAAACTTTAGGTATAGGGTAAGTTTCTGTGGAGGATATATGACTAGTCCGACACACCTGTCCATTTAGGAAAATGGGATTAGACTGGAATAAGATTCCCTCATCAAAAGTTGTGTGAGTGATGTATCCCACCATTCACCTTTGTCTATTTCGATGGACAGAGCCAAGGAAGTGTTTTGTCTGCAAATGTAGATGGAGCAATCTTGCAAATGCGAGAACTTTCATATGGAAACCTGGAAACTCTACTTTTCTTTATACCTGGGGGCATGTAAACCTTTTTGCATACAAGTGAAAAGAGATCAGCATAAATCTAACCCCATAGTTTTTACTAACTTCGACTGCTTAAGTTAGGTGATTGGTGTGGTTAACCATTCACCTTTGCTGGGACCAACGTAAATGGAAAAGTAAAGTAGATGTTTCCCACCGAGAAGCTATCCTACCTAACCTTAGTATTTCTTTAACCCTTAGGACAATAGTTGGTCATTCATAGCTTGCATAAAAAAGGCTCCAGAGCAAAGTTTTGAATGGGGCAAGCTCCCTAAAAAATGAACCTATCGATGAGACATCCTTATTATATGACTGGCACGAACAGTTTTACGCAAAGTTCAAGCTCGTTAAAAAATAAACCTAGCAATGAGCATATGTTCCACCAAAGTTTAAGCTCATTAAGAAATGAACCCACCTTCGATAAATAACCACTACGATCACATAATTATCAGCTTTTAAACCTTGGTCATGTTCTTACCATCACCTCCACTCTTTTTTAGCCAATCATACGCGTCCATTTGATTGTTTATCACTTTTGAGGAGCAGCTGCGACGAGTGATCCTATTAGCCATCTTCTTTACACTGTCGTGATTGAAAGGTTCCAAACCTTACCTGGAACTAGCTGCTACCTGAAAATATCACTCGTTCCTCAAAAAACAAGTCTCCTTTAAGCTCTTTTCATTTGACTCATAGAATATGAAAATATTGCCGAGCAATTGGCCTCTCTAGCTCGTTAAAGTGATTGGAAGTGCTGTCCCTCCTCTAGATTTTAATCTTTTTGGACCAGAGGGATCATTACACAAAAAGATCAAGCACTTGCCTTGTTCGGCTCGTTAAAACTATCGAAAAGTCATCCCTTTCGTATTTTTTATACTTTTTCGGACTTAAGGGATTATTTTACGAGAAAGGAATATTGGAGTTTCCTTTCCGTCTCTTTTCAGACTCTCGAAAATTGAAAAGAACCGAGTTATCTTTGTCATTAAACTTGTTAAAAAATTAGCAAAAAACTTGTCCATGCAGACAAGAGCAAGTTTCACTGTCATTAGGCTCGTTAAAACATAGCGACGGGTTTGGCAAAAGGGCAAATTATAGAACAAACATATGTTATCCTCCTCAAGCTTGAGAAAAATAAAGAGGTACTGGTCAACAATGAGTGGGGAAAATTTGGAAGAAAACTTGAAGAAACTTTATTGGTAGCAGGTCGCTCTTGAACATGACACTTTCACTCCATCACCATGACTGAGTCAGGTTGGGTTATTCCGTTCGCCGGTCATATCACCATTGGTCCTCCGTACCATCCATTTTTTGTGGGGTTAACGCTACCAATCCATTTCAGTGTCACCGATATGTTCAAGAGAAGTTGCTCAGAGAATTCACCAACCCAGCTTGTGTCTCATCCACTACAATACCTTCACGCTTCATTCTTTCATGACCACCACCCTGAACCTTGTATCATCAGATCATTTTCACCTCCAAAAAATCATTTGCTCCGTTTCGTGTCATAGATGTGGTATTCATTAAGGCCCTCCTATGATGGGTCACTTCTTGTCAACATCAACTCATTATCCAAGAAGTTGACTTAGGAACAACCCTATCATTACTTTGAAGCTTGCATGCCTCAATGGCAAGTTTCTCACTTCCGACAACAGGTTTACATTAATGGCCTTCAACCGAAAGATTTTGCGTGGTGTTCGACATCGACACATGTATTGGAACCATGTGAACTATACTGCAGTACCTTGAGGGTCATTATCATTATCGGTGATTCCTCTCGCGCCTATTAACAACTTACATCATTGGTTGGTAATCAAGCGATGTCTTTCCATGTTCGATGTCAGAACATCTTTTCACATGGATTGACTTGTACTTTGGGCGAAGATTGAACGAGTTTTGAAGACCCTAGTTCTAGTTTCATCCATCCATGCTGCGACATATTTAGGAAAATAAAGACATCAAATGTACATCATTGCTGCATAGATAATCATCCAAGCTAAGGGATGATGGCTCTACCAGAATCATCAGTCTGCCATACAGATGATTGTCTGTGCTATGTACATGAAAATGAATTTATAAAGCTGAGCATGGGAATGCCCTCCTCAGCTAGATCATGAAAAATTATGAAGATAATGTATTGTATTGTATCTTATTATAGGTCACCTTCCAGTTCGAAAAACCTTGGATCCTCTTGATAAAGAATTTCACCCAACATCGAAAGATTTACGACCTCATGCTTTAGGGGGCAACGGTTATAGACATATTTGGGCACTGCAACCCCAATCACATATTTCCATAAACCAAGGGCTTATAAGTCCCTAAAAGTGTTGTTTCACACCCTAAAGGAGCAAGGTCAGCTGATTACATCATCTCCTAGAAGTTCTCCTTGAAAAACTACTTAGAACTGGTCAAAACAGGACCATACAGATTGCTCAGTGCTAAGGGCGCGATGCATCTCACCTGCCACATGCAAAAAGTGTGATGCATACTAAAAATCCCTCCTTTATGGCACGATGAGTGAGAGTAGACAAATGGTAGAGGCATTTGGCTAGGTGGAAACCCAGAGAATCTTCTAGAAACTACCCATTTGATACTTGCCTCTCTGAATTTGCCCAGGGACGAGTAAGAGATCATGAAATCTCCAAGTGGAGCCAAGAACTATCAGAGAGAGGACACTAATCAAAATCCCAAAAGCTAACTCACCCACCTGCAAACATCTATATATGGATCCCTCATCCTAGAGATCTAGGAGGCTGGAATCTTGTATTTTGTAAGGAAGTGCTATTGGTTTCTCTATGCAACATTGTATTGTTGGGTGATCTAAGCTTTTCATGAGGTGAAGAGGGATTTCATGCTGGGAGGATGGCACTAGGTCAGACCATTGGGTTGTAATCCTCTCTTCTACTTCATCTATCAATAAAGCTATTTGAGTTTTCCTCCATATTCTTGTATGTTTCTGAATCTTGTTTTGATATATGCATTTGTATGGTTAATATACATCTGATCCTATATTATTTATGGTTATAGATCTCTATGCTTTGATGGTATTGTGCTACTTTGACTCTACAGGTGTTCTTTGAAGTGGGACAAGTGAGGAAAGAATGGCGAAAGTTCTATCAAAGGAGGGAGGAAACAAGAAAGGAGCCAAGCGAAAGACTGAGGTTGGTACTCTCTGTTTCTCTCTCATATATCTCTCATAAAGGAAAACAAAAGTAACTTTAGTTTTTTTGTTTCTAAGATAGCTACCCATCTTAGTGGGACTAGCAGCTCTAAATGGACACTAGTTTTCTTTATAACAAGGGGGAAACCTCCTTTACATTACACAAATGAAAAATTCTTGGATGATACAAATGAAAAAACCTCCTTTCTATATATAGGAGTCTAAGGGGTCACAATATAACCAAAGCTAACAAGTTCTGGAAATATTGTTTGAACTGGGAGCTTGTCACCTATAACCTTATTTAAGCATGAAACATGGAAAAATGGGTGCACTCAGGAAGTTACAGAAAGCTCCAATTTGTATGCCATAGAACCTATCTTTTACAACACATTGTATGGACCATAATACTTTGGTTATAATTTATTACCCTTATTAGCTTGCATGAGGGACATTTTTTTATATGATTGTAGTTGTAGGAATACCGAATCACCTACATCAAAACATCTTTCGTTGTGATGTTGATCTGCCCGTTCTTTCATTCTATTATGCACCAAAGTGAGGTTATCCTTTAAGAGTTGGAGAACTTGTTGTCGATTCTTGATGTGATCTTCCACTACTTGAACCTTAGAATTTTCTCTTAAATATGATGTGATGGATGGTGGATGATATCCATAAAGTTCCATAAATGGGGTCATGTTTGCTGTAGTATGGAAGGAAGTGTTATACCACCATTCAGCCAAAGGCAACCATTTGACCCATTGTGTCTGTTTATCAGATACAAAGCAACAAAGATATCCTTCCAAACATTTGTTTACTATCTTAGTTTTCCCATAAGATTGATGATGATAAGATGAGTTATGATCTAACTAAGTAACAAGACAATAAAATAATTATGTCCAAAAATTTCGAGTGAAAATGGGATCTCTATTGCTTACAATAATCTTTGGGTTTCCATGTAGCTTTTGAATTGTTTCCATAAATGTAGGAGAAACAGTACTCACTTTAAATGGATGAGATAATGCACAAAAGTGTGCATACTTGGTAAGTCTATCAACTACCACCATGATAACACTCTTTCCTTTGGACTTGGGTAAACCTGTGATAAAATCCATTGAAACCTCCTCCCAACATTGGCTTGGAAAGGATAAAAGTTGTAATAGACTCAGGGTCTTAATTGTTTCAACTTTATTTTGTTGGCAAACCAAACATTCCACCACAAACGTTTGAATATCTAATTTAAGGTCATCCCAAAAAAATTCGTTATTAACCCTTTGGTAAGTTTGTAGAAATCCTGAGTGCCCTCCTGAGGGAGAGGTGTGCAATTCCACAAGAATCTTTTGTTTGAGTTGGAAATTCTTACATAGGTATAACCGATCTTTGCACCATAATGAATCATTTTTCCAGCTAAAAGTATCAGTTGTACTAGGATCTTGTTGTAGCTGTTAAATGAGTGCCCACACTTCTTCATCATTCTTCCATTCATCCCTTTGTTCGTTTATCCAATCTAGTTGGATAATAGAAATGGCACAAAGAAATGATTCAACATCCTCATCCTTTCTTGAGAGTGCATCTGCCAGAACCTTTTTATTCCCTTTTTTGTAGATGATTTCAAAGTCATAACCCAACATCCTTGTGACCCATTTTTTCTGCTCTTCTGAAGATAATCTTTGTTCTAAAAAGTATTTAAGACTATCATGATCCATTTTTACCTTGAAGTGTCTTCCCATTGGGTAGTATCACCATTTCTTAAGTGCATGTAGTATTGCCAACATTTCCTTCTCATAAATAGCTTTGTGTAAATACTTTCCTTTGATTGGATGACTTTCAAAAGCATTGGGTCTTTCTTCTTGCATTAAAATAACACCAATTCCATTTCTTGAGGCATCACATTCCACCATAAAGGTTTTTGTGAAGTTTGGTGTAGCTAAGATCGGTGCTTGGCACATTGCCTCTTTAAGATGTTCAAAGGCCTTCGTTGCTTTTGGAGTCCATGAAAATGCATATTTCTTCAATAATGTTGTTAGAGGTGCTGCTAGTCTCCCATAATTATTAACAAACTTGTGATAATACCTTGTCAACCCGAGAAATCCTCGCAGATGTTTTATGGATGTGAGGATTTTCCATTCCTTAATGGTTTTAGTTTTTATCGGGTCTACCTCAAGACCTTCATGAGATACAATATGACCCAAATATTCCACCTCTTGTACTCCAAAGAAATATTTGGAGCTTTTTGCATATAATTGTTTCTCCTCCAATAGTTTGAGCACCCTGTCAACATGTTGAACGTAATGCTTCCAAGGCTCACTGTAGATTAGTATATAATAAAAAAAACACTAATTATTGGGCATGGAATGCCCCCACGATATGTTTTGGGGCTGAAAGCCCAAGTTTTGAGTTGATATTGTTGTAAAGCTCCAAATTGCGGCGCGAAATGTATGTTAGAATCATAGGGTTGTTTGCCTAGTTTTGAATGTAATGTTAGCCTACCCATGGTCCGCAGACCATGGGATTGTATAAATAGAGTGAGGCTCTAATTGTAAAAGTTAGTTAGATAGAGCGAAATATGAGATAGAAAAGTAGAAGCACAGGGTAAGTGTCTAAGTGTATCTTGGGTCGTAGATTAGGAGAAGGCTCTGCAGCTGAGTGCTCTGAGGCCTATTTGTCTGCAGCTGAGGGTGCGGACCCCTACAGCTGAGTGCATAGGGTGGAGTCGAGTCTATAACTAGAGAAGAGAATAATAAAGGAAGCTTATTCCAAATTCTGTGTATCTGTTCTCGAGTTATTACATGTTTGATCTCAATTGCTAATGTACTGTTTATTTACTGTGTGCATTTGTATGAATGACTTATATTTATACTTTACACATGAAAGTAAGCTAAGTTAATCAACTAATATTAGATTACTAGTAAGGACAAGGGTAATAACATTGTTCAGCCCCCAAGTAGGGTTGCACAAAGATAGCACCTTAGGCTACGTGGAACGGGTAAGTGCACATAGTGACGTGTGCGCAGGGTCGAAGCGCAGACCACTTGAACCCATCAGACATCTCTAGGGTGTGGAAACCTAGTTCTAGCACCCTCCCATACTACTATGGGTGAGACCTCAATCCGTGCTTCGCGGATTGTTACCGAAAGGGCCAGTAGTACTGGGATTTGTTTGGCTAAATCACCTCCGAACCTAGGTCAAGTCCCAACAAGCAAAAAATGGTTTTGTTGCCAGGACCGGGATCTACATAATGGATGTCTCATGTCGTGTCAGTGGAATCCGACGAAGAAAGAAATTGAAGGGTGGTTTGACAAAAAGATTCACGAGTTCGTGGCGCAGGAAAATAGGAATTTGTGAGTATCAAAGGAACAATGGTTAGGGTGCTACTTATATATGGAAATCCACAAAATTTTTTTTGCATCCTTCCCCTCTGAGTTGTATGAGTGGATCGCGAAGCTAGCAGACACTCAGGGAAGGTGTAGGCTCGACAAACCAATTGTGTGGACTCCAGAATTGGTGCGCAGATTAGAAGCATCAGAAGATAAGATCACACACGTTGTGGACCATTGGCTCGATCGAATTATAGAAGGGTTTATCACTGAGTTCATGGTAGATACTTCAGTCAGCTACAGCGAGGTAGAATGGCGCTTCCTCAAAGGACTGCGAGGTAAGTACATTAAATCTTTGAACACTTGGATTAAAATGCTATTGTGTGAAAAGTGGGTTATGTGAATAAATTTATGTTTAGGGCTATGTGAAGTGGAAGGATATATAGAAACGAAGGTAGCGCATAGATAGAAAATAGCCCCTTGATTTCACCTCAGTGGGAAAGTGAGTAAGAGCTTGCGAAAGTTTCTCTGAGAAGCGCAATCAGTGTAATAAGGTAGCAAATTCTGCGCATACCACCTCCACCTACACCACCACCAGTTTCCCATCTTCACCCCCATCTCCACCCACACCACCTGCGCCACCACCATAGTTCAATATGGTAAGCACGATAAAATTTTCGGTATTCAGACGAGTAGGGAATGAAGATCCGAACAAATTTTAGTTCATGGTAAAAGCTGTATGGGAAGTATAAGGAGTCATGGATGAAAATATAAAGAAGTTAATGTTGGTAAGCACATTGTAGGATCATGCACTAACATGGTACATTAAGCATTCTAATGACCATCCAAACGTGGGGATCATCGATATCTAGGATGCGCTGAATAGGGAATTTAGCAAGCCAAAATCAGAGACACAATAGATTATCAGGTTTAAGAAAATTGCGATGCTACCAGGAGAGACCCGTGAGATCTGGATCAGAGATTGAAGAGTATGACTCGTGAAACCAACATGACCTTGACAGATGGACAACACCGCACATGGTTTGTAGCGTCACTAACACCGCATTTAAGGACGGCACTGTCATGACAAAAGTCATCCACCCAGGCCGAAGCTTTGGAGATTGCAACGAGACTGCACAAGACCCCAATACAAGATCATGGCCTGGGAGTCCAACAAACCCATGTGCAACTGAAAAATTTGTGTCTAGAAATGAAGAGTTTGAAACAGGACAGGACAACTTGGCCAAAGGCAGCGAGGAGGTATGGTGCATAAAATGCAAAGGCCAAGGGCACGACAAGGACCATTTTCTAGTCTTCGCGAACTACTTGGCGGGAGGAGGATATATGCCATTAAGAATAGAGGCACAAGCAGGACCAAGCGTGGAACCTCCATTATGGTGTGCGATTTGTCAGATAGGAGGAACACATGCTACAGATAATTGTCATCTATTATAGAAGTATACACAAACATCCCAATAATTGTTCTGTAATTTCTGCAGGTCGGTAGGCCATGATGAGCGCACCCGCAGAAGTTATGAATTGATGATGGGTCAGACTCCTAACTACAGAGTGTAGACTAAAATGTGAACCCTTGATCAAAATGCAGGGATGGCATGCACTAGATTTTAGGGGCGCAGATGAGGTCGAGGTGGAATGGGACTAGGAAGGGGTCATGGATAGCTGATTTGTTACAATTGCGAAGGGCCAGGTCATTATGCCCGAGATTGTACAAATCCGACGAGAGCATCATGTTTATATTGTACTCAGTTTGATCATGAGACGGAGGACTTCCCTACACTAATAGCGAGGCTATGTGATAAAGGGATACTCTAGCCTCCCATGACTCAGAATTTGCAAATGATGAGGTTTGAGCCGCATGAAGAGGAATTGAATGTAAAAATCGTGCTCTGAAGTGGTATCATGACAAGAGATGACAAGGGCAAGCAACCCGAAGAAAGTGCTTGGGTTCGCAAGGCTCCTATAAAAGAATCAGAGTTCAATTTGGAGCATGCGAAGGAGATATTCATGGAAGCTAAGAAGAGCTTCACGAAGGCCTCCACTTCAGGTAGTAAGGACAAACTAGAACCAAAGATGACCCGTAAATGCTTACTACCTTTCTGGAGACATGCATGAAACTGCTATGTGATAACAAGGCTGTGAAAGGACTACAAGAACTCATCACTAGGTGCGCTAGGTCAGGAGAACTGCGTGTAGTCTGGAAGCTCGGGAAGTACACATCACAAACAGGAAAGGAAATGAGATTGACTGCACAAATTGGAGAGTTTGAAATGGATCAAGTGATTCTAGATCTAGGATCGGACATGAATGTACTGCCAAAGAAAACATGGGAGTGCATGGGCAGGCCCGCATTGTAATGGTCCCCTATTCAATTATGAATGGCAAGCTAGCAGAAGATTCTACCGATGGGAAGATTGCAGGGAATAACAATAGACATCGAAGGCGCGAGCGCACTTGTAGATTTCGAAGGGATAGAGATTGTCGATGACAACAATCCCTATCCCGCGCTACTGGGAATTGATTGGGCCACTAACATGAATGGCATGATAAACCTGAAAAAGTGCAAAATTATTTTTGAGAAAAAGTCACTGCATGTAGTGGTACCTTTAGACCTTGCAGAAGGATCATGCTACACAAATCCAATGCGCAATGACAAGAATGACAACAAGGTAGACTATGCATGGGTAGGCTCGCGTTGCAATGGTCCCCTATTCCATTGTGATTGGCAAACTAGCAGAAGATTCTACCGATGGGAAGATTGCAGGGAATAAAAGTAGACATCGAAGGCACGAGCGCGCTTGTAGATTTAGAAGTGATAGAGATTGTCGATGACAACAATCCCTATCCCACGCTACTAGGAATTGATTGGGCCACTAACATGAATGGCGTGATAAACCTTAAAAAGTGAAAAATGATTTTTGAGAAAAAGTCACTGCGTGTAGTGGTACCTTTAGACCTTGCAGAAGGATCGTGCTACACAAATCCAATGCACAACGATGAGAATGACGACAAGCTAGACTGTATCTACAATATAACCACTCGGGAATAGGATTGGGTAAATCCTACAACGGATGGTAGGATTTTGTGGGAGCGTGAAAGATCCTACACATCAGATTCAGATAAGGAAAGAAAACGATGGCAGAACTGGTTACACGAGGTAACCACGCTCAATTTCAACATGATGGTAAGATCACTGCACTGCATGACAACAGAGGTAAGGGATCTACCTATGTATGATGGGTTGACAGTAGTGGATAAATTCCTGAACAAATTTGAAAGCGAAGTGCCAGAACAACAGTGGTTCGATGCTATGAAATAGGCACTGTGCGCTATGCCTGCAAGGTGGTGGGATACGCATCAAAGAAGTATTGAGAGTTGGCGTGAATGCAGAAGGGTGATGCTTATACAGTTTGGAAAACCTCAACTATGGATGGAAGCCATGTATAAGGGATGAAACACCTGCACGCCCACCTCTCCAGGTGGGTATAGGCGTATGGTACACAATTGGCATGACTGCACACCGTCCTCATGATAGGAAATAGGAAGAACAAGCAGCAGTGGGCAAGACAAGGGTGCGAACACCAAAGTTAGACAAGACCAAGCACACCAACAATGATCCACATAGAAGCCTTTGACAAGGTGTGTGAAGTGCTGAACATGGTCCACCAGGTGAGACACACTGATTGGGAACTGCGCATACCAGCGGTTCTATGGGCTTATAGGACCATGTGCAAAACCCTGACCGCATGAGAAATTCCGAAGCTGAAGTTTGAAGCAAGGTCTGTAATCCATATGGAGCATGCGAAGCCTAGTCTGCAAAAAATAGCACCCATAGATACGATAGTCTACGAAGCCCGGAACGAAGGAATCACACAGCTGCGAGAAATAGAACACCTAAGACTTGAGGAAGAAATCCGATAGGGAAACCTTATACTTCGTGAACTTGAAAAAGACTGGGTATGGATAAGGGAGAAAAGCGCCTTGATGGACACGAAGGTCAAGAAGTTGGAAAACGAAATAAAGGAAGCATTTCTCGTCAAAAAATCGAGGATGGTAAGGAAAGACACGTATAATCATACTGACAAGTTGGAGAACTATCACCATGAACTGGTTAGTCTGTTTCCTTGGCTTAGAGCATGGATCTCCAAACATAGTGACTAAGGTAGCACGTTGCAAGTAGTAAAGTGTGTGGTGCCGATCACCACAATTGAAGATGGGGATTCTCCGCGAACCATGATGGAAGACGGGATGGAGCCCCACACGGGTGGTGCAACCACCTAACTAGCTATAGGAAGAAAAATATTAGAACTCCAGGAAGTTGAAAGGGAGCATGGGACTATAAAATATTCTGCTTGGGAGCTGTGCGATATTAGAGATGCGCGCAAAATAAGAACGTCACAAGGTTCGTGCCCATGCACCGAGGGCTGCGCTGCCATACGGGTTGGCTAGGAAGTGATCATTGAGGTCACTATTCACGATGGGATGTTCGATTTGAGGCCAAATGGAGTGGGCGATAGGAATTTAAGACGTGAGTTATGGGCATAATTTGGGAAAATCTGCCAGCAAGAAAGCCTTAATGGCACGAAATTGGGGGGAACTGTCCAATTTGAATTCGAAAGGCGCTATAAAACACAAAGGGTTGGCCAGCAAACAACACTTGGTTATCTGAGAATTGGATGCTTGAGCAGAGCACTAAGCATTGAGAGCTAAGTGATAATTGAGCCCCTAAGTTTGCAAGTAATAGAATACAATCTAGCTACAATGACAACCACTAAGGATGGTTTGGGAATTGAAGAGGTAACCGCCGGCGAGGTCGCGCAGACCCAAAAGGTGGAGGATGTTCCAAAAGGCACCAGGGTTGTGACAGATATCCCCAAATCACTGTAAACACCCAGGCCTAAGAAGAATAAATAGGCAATGGGTCCAGTACATATATCCCCGAGGAATCCACGACATAACAAACTAACCATGGCAGAGAAGGGGAAAGCAGTCACAATAGAAACGAATGAGGAAGAAGAAGACTTGTAGGCCCTGATTGCTGCAGAAGAAGAAGAAGAAGACATGGAGGAGGATATCTAACCTTTACACTTTGCAAAAAAACTGCCTGCATATGTCCCTCAGTGGAAAGGGAAGACTAAAGTGCTGAAGGATCTGGATGAAACCAAGAGTCCACTACAGACCTCGCTCCTCCCAGGCGGCATCGTGTTTGAAAGCATGCACATAGGCTGCGTGCCAACGATGAAGTTCGAATATTGGGACCTCGGTGACTGCGAGAAGTTCCGTCATCTAGAGACTATGAGTTTGATGAAGAAAAAGACTATGGGGGTGGTGATAACGCTCAAGCCGTGGGAGTGGATGTGCGGTGTAGAAAAGGCCAGATTACTAAACTTACTTTTCGTACCACATTTCCACCATGCAACAATCACCATTTTTATCATCAGGCAGCTGCTCTGCCTAGTGCATGATGGGTACCTATGACTAGATGAGCCTATCCCCATCACAGCCGATCTAATTCATTGCATCTCTCAGCTCCCATGCAAAGGAAAGGACCCCACGACCATAGCAGAGGGAAAAGGTAGTGATTTGGCCCTTGCAGAAGCCATGAAAACAAAATATAAGTTGGAGAAGAAGAAAAGGGGCTACACTAGCTCCAACATCAAGGACAAAGGGATATGCATAGCAACCCAAATCCTAGCTGGAAAATTCATGAGGAAGTGTCACACTGATGAGGTACCAGCGCTGGTGATCACACTGGCCGAGCAGTGTGTGAAGGGGGTCCAGTTCAACTGGTCCAAATTCCTCTGCGAAGAATTTTTGACAAATTGTCGTGAAGCCCGAGAGTAGGGTAGAACCTTCCACTATGCATGGTTGTTGTTATCCATCATGCTCGTAGCAGGGGAACTACCAAAAGATAGTCCATTCCCCAACATTGACAGAGAGTTACTGGATGCCACGAAGTACGCTTTGTTATGGGCCACCAAGGACGAGAAACGGATCCGCGACACCAAAATCTTCTGAGTGCTCATGGACATGAACATACAGATGTGGATCAACCAGGAGCCATGCCTATCACCCACGGTGTACAATAGTTTGCAGAGTTTTGTAGACTTTAAAGCTGATATGCACAACATTTATATCAGGGTGCAAAAGGATTCGACAAAATAGTGGACGAAGCTACCATTTGTAGCCATTGACAACACAATTTTTACTATCTTGGAAACATGGCCTCCCGATGGTGTGCCCTAGATCTGGCAGAATTGGAGAAGGTGGTAGCACAGAAGAAAAGGACAATGCCAAGCTACACATCACTATATTGGCTGAGAAAAGGCAGAAGGAAAAAGTGGTAGGTGAGGTAAGGGCAGCACAAGAAGCAGCACAAAAAGCCACGGAGAAGAAGAAGGTTGCAGAAGCAGCAGCAGTAGCACAGGCAGCATCAACACAGGCAGATGAGGGCCAAGCAACATCCTTGCAAGGGTAGGAGGCAGAGGAAATAGAAACAACAGAAAGGAGTGGACCTAGGGTCCGCATCCACACAGTTAAAGCAGTCACACATCGCAGAGCGAGGAGGACCAAGGAAGCAGGTCAAGGCCTCAAAGTTGGCCATTGACCTGATCACCTTAACTGAAGGCGATCTCCATGACATCGGCGAGACGGTCCACGATGTCACAAATCAAGCACTTCAGGATTTTATGCAAGAGCATAAGACTGTGTTGTGGGCCCTCTAGGTGCATCTGTAGGAATTACACGTGCGGACCCCTCAGGTAGGTACCCTTTCTACCCACCTCACAGCAGGATCCTTGGTAGCAGAATAGATGTTGCGCGCATGGATGGAAAATACGATAGTATTGCCGGAAGGGGCCATAATTGCAGTGAATGTGACCGATAGATTTTTAGTTAGCATGTTGAAAGGACTTAGCCTTAATTTGGTTGCCCTTCCACAAGAGACGTTGTATCAACTACAGGATGTGTTAACGACAAAGTTGTGAGCCAAGGAGAACCACGCAATCCAAGTTCTTAGCGAGCAGAAGATAAACATAGAACATCTCATCTTGCAGCGCGATGAATTGGTGTCACAAAATCAAAATTTGGTGCAGACGGTAGATGATGCTTGCTGACGCATCCTAGAGCTAGCCATCGTAGCAGATCTATCGGTAGAAGTGTGGATCCACAGTTTGGCAACTAGAGTCCGTGAGGCCAGGGAAGAGATGACAAAGGTGTAGTTAGAGCTAAATCTCCAGATCATCAAGCTGCAGTTGAAGGCGCAGCCTTCCACTCCCCCAAAAATCAGAGAGCAGTGCACTAGCACTATCACGGCAGGGTTGGATGAAATTAGATAGGTGTAGTGTGCGACTATACCGGCACTTGAGGTCCTCACGACTTTGCGGGAGGACCCCATCATCCAACACCTAGAGATAGAGGTGCGTGAACTCCAGTAGCAGTACGACAGTGTCAGAGGAACTGCGTAGACAGTAGTCCTCACTCAGCGGCTTATGAGGATGCAAAAAGCCAAGGCATTAAAGGAGTAGGTGGACGCAGCGTGCAATAGGGAAGTAGTTCTCAAGGCACGCGTTCAACCATGGATTGACGAGGCCTTCACGATCATTGCAAATATCAAAGGGAAGCTGGCGCACATACAGGGGATGCACGAGAAGATGTAGGTGTTATCACCCAGGTTGTTCCCTATGACTCCCAAGGGAATGCGGCCGGGGTAACCACTAACCAATCTTTGGATTACAGCTTCTAGCCCAGCTGTAATCAGAGAGGGCTCTCTCTATTAGATTTTTCACTCTTTTAGTGAGATTTTAGGCTAGTTATGAAGTGGATTTTTTGTTTGTTTTTATGTTTGGTTGGGAGGATGCTTCTGATAGCTTTTAGAGTCTGTCTGTAGGTGAAACTACTCCATTGGGCAATGGGGTCTGTAGCTGTTGCGTTCTTGAGATCCTGGATTAAGTGTGGCTGGTATTACAGGGCCTGTATGTATTCCATGAAACAAATTGTAAAATGTGAAAGTGAAATGAAGAACAACTAGCAAAGAGCAATTAAGGATTCTTTACTTAAGCTGACTAGTGTGAGAGAGGTCTATTATTTAGGAGCAATTACTCGAATTCCTGAAATAAAAAAACACTGTGATGATGTAGTATTAAAGGTAGCATTGAAGAATTACTCTTTAAATACTTCAACTGAAGAAAACATATGAGATAGCTTAGATTGAGTTCAGGGTAACCAATGTTTAAATCCTGAGACTATTCTTTTTCCTTGCTACCTAGATATTTGAGTGTATGGAAAACATGAAAAACATGTGAAAGAATAATGATCACATGTAAAACAAAGAGTAATGAGAAAAACTTATTGATCCATGAAATACACAGGAATCCTGCAACTTTGAGCCATACACCATCAGGAGATCAAGAGACACAATGCTTGAAGAAATCCCACTGTCCTTTGTATTAGCTGTCTCAGAGTTTACAATATGAGAATAACACAAGAGATATCAAAAGATTTCTTACATTCGGAGTCCAACCCCTCTAAAAAAATGCGAGGGGGAATATATAGAGGTTTCATACAAAAATATCTCAGGTATTGAGTCATCTGAGAGGAAAATATCTCTTACACTCGTACATGGAGAGTAGACGAGGAGTAATTACAAATATAAATGAATCTTTAAAAGCCTTTAACTCCTGTCAGGATAATTTTTGACCTTTGGGCATTGCGGAGTCGGCTGTGCGGCTTTGCCATAACTGCATAATGACGTGCTGTGCAGCTGCTATTTCTCGTGTCTTCTTGGCCCTGCCACCTGTGCTTGCTGGTGCTGTTGCTGCGGTCGAGTACCTGTGCTGAGTTGGCTCAGCTTCTTCATATCTGCTGATGTGGATTTTGCCTACCTGTATATGTAATATAAACCTTTTGCCGAAAACATTGAACCTCTCAACTTTGGTTCAAAAGTAACCTTATTAAATCTTGCCATGTGTCTGGAGGAGGAAGCTGATGTTTCAAAATTGACCCTAAGGTCTCATCAGCCTCTGTATACTTATAGAAATGGGGGGGCTCATCAAACAGATGTGATACTTCATTTCTGATAAAAAACAAATTATCTAATTTTTCAAAAAGAATTTGTCCTGTTACTGGGCCTGCTGAAGATGTTCCTGGTGTCTCAGCAATCTGAATTGCTACAAAAGTGCTTAACCTCTTGATATACTTTTCATGAGAGAGTAACTTCCCTGATTCTAGCAAGCTGGGGAGCCCTCTGTCCTGCAGGGCCAAGAACATATTCTGAAACTTGTTTATATCTGCTTGCATATCCTGGATTCTTCTGTCCAGGGTTTGGATCAAATTCTTCATTGTTGTGACTCTTTTGATCAGAGAAATGGTTTCCGTCCTATTACCAATTCCCATTTTTACCAGCTGGGAACTTGTCCTATAGTTGAGCACTTCAATCATCTTGGGGGCAAGGTCTGCCATGTTGCCTAGGGAGTTTCTTGCTCTGTGTAGTTCTTTTCTTGCCCTGCCAATGAGTCCCACTTTCTCGTATATGGCATCAATGTACTCCCATTGGTTAGTTATTGATTGTCCAATGGCAGTCCAAATCACTTGTTTGAGCTCTGCTGTAACTTTCTCAAAATTGAGCTCCTTTTCTAGCTCTGCAATTGTTTTCTTCAGACCTTTTACTTCTCTCTCCCTCTCAGCCACAATTTGCTTAGACTTATCATATTTTTCATTTATCTTTGCTAAGCTGTCCTTGGCTTGATTGAGCTCTGACATCTGAGACTCTAGCACCTGAATTTTTTGACTTAGTTTCTGCATGTCCAGGCTCTCAGCCTGTTCTGTTGTTGGTGCTGTAGTGGCTGGTACTGTGATGCCTGGAACAGTTTCTGGTGCCTGTTGCTTTGGAGGGATGGTATCTTGAGGGGTCTCCTCAAGGTCTATTGATTCTGTGGGCGGCTTGGAAGATTGCCCTGCTTCCCTCCTTTGTAGAGCTGCTTCTAATGTAGTCTCTGTGTCTTGCAGCTTTTGCTGTGTTTCTATCAGCTCTTTATATAAAGTCATTAGTAATGCTGCTGCATCCTTTTCTTGCCTCTGCTGGGCAACTTCATCTGTTTGTGGATGTAGAGTTGGGGGGATCTTCATTTTCTTTTTAATTGCAGCTATATCTCCATCCCTCAGTTTAAGGACTTGCTGTATTGCCTTAACGTCATTGGGGTCATGCCCAAACTCTATGATTATTTCCTCCAATGCCTTGATTCTGTTGTCTTTAGCTTGAGAGGAGGCCCTCTCCAACTCAAGCTGTGCTGCAGTATTATTCAAGCTATTTTGCAACCTATAATTAATCAAGGTCTTACCTGCCAGAGTGGCATAGACCATCTCACCCGTCTACTTGTGGAGCTCAATCTGATCCATGGGGTGGATGTCTTTTGAAAGGAATTCTAAATTAGTCCTTATATAATCTGCAACTGTTTGAGGTTGCTGCACTGTGGGGGCAAAATGGCTCATAGTCATTTTGCCTTCTTGCACATCAAAGGCAGCCATTAGCCTTTGTTGGTTTGCAGGAGCCATATTTAATAAATGATTATAGAGCCGAATCTTTAGTGGCTCACTTCTCCTTTTGGCCTCTTTAAATTGCTCCTTTATGCCTGCAGCTGTATTCTGCTGTTGTCCTGAGGAGATGACCTCTCCTAGTGCTGCTTTATCCTACTCCTGATGCAAGGAGCTGGCAGAAGTCTCCAGGCTTTGCATTTCCTCCTCTGAGAAAGGGTTGAGCCTTTGCCTCTTGTCTGATGCTTCTGTGAGGGGGGTATCCCTCTCTCTCTTTCTGCTGGTGTCCTCCCTCTGAGGGGTTTGGAGGACAAAGGAGTCTACCCTAGAATCCTGTCTAGGAGGCACCATATTAGTTGTCCTTTCTTGAGTGGCTGCCTGGCCTTCTGCTTTTTGCTTCTCCTGATCCTGTTGATCAGTTTGTTGCTGTTCATGCTGGGGTTGCTGCTGATGGCCCTATTGGCCCTGTTGGCCCTCTGCTTCTTCCATTTCTTTGTCTTTTCCCTTGCCCTGTCCCTAATCTGAAGTCTGTGCTGCCTCCTGTTGTGTTGCAGAGGAGCAAGCAGGTGCTGTTGTGTGAGGATTTGGTAGAGCAGGCACCTGAGAAGGACATTCCAAGTCAGCCATTTTCAATAAATGTCTTCTAACCCTCTCAACTAGCTCTTCTTGAGATACAGGCTCTATTAAGGTGTTTTCCCTCCACTTTGGTTGGTTGGCATGTCTCAAGATGTGGAACATGCTCTCATGTTCATAGCTAGAGAGTTTGTATTTCAGTCTGCTCAAAGATATAAAGCCATTGGGGTCATAGGGCTTCCAAGGGAAGCTTGGTGTTAGGCCTAGGTTTTCCAACATCCTATCTGCTTCTTTCCATCCTTCTCTTTTGTTCAGAACAAAATGACCAAGCTGGTTTCTAACTTTGAGTTGTGCCTTTTTGCCTTTTCCTGCAAAATGGATCTGATCGGCATTGCCGAATTGTCTGAAATACTCCAGGGCAAAAAGCCTCATGGGCACAAATCTGGGCAGCCTGAATGGGCACAACTCAAACCCATATATCCTAATCACAGTGTGATGCTGGTAAAAATACCAGTCTCCTATGCTGTAGGCAGTGGACAGCTGCAGAATCCTCTGCATTTCATCAGAGAGTCTTGGAGGAGGTTCTGTCATAAGCAGAGATAGGGCCGGATGAATGAACAAATCTATGAACTCACAATATGTATAGGGTGAATAAAAACGGACATGGAAGACTGAGCTCCAGTATACCACTGATCTTGGGTTTCCTGTTGCATCAGTTCTCTTGATTTCAAAAGAGAACTTCTCATGTTGGTGATACAGAATAAGATGATAAATATATGAGGTGTATCTGAACACCCTCTCTCTGGATAAGTGCAAGAATTGCTCATGTATCTTGTCAGAGATATATGTGGCATAGTCATAGCAGATGGGGGCCTTACCAGGGGTGAACATTGTCATCATGACTAGCACAGTTTCCTCTATAAACTCCATTGACTTATACCCCAGTACTGAGCTTATCATGTAGGCCAGGTCCAGTCTAAGTTGATTTAGGTATCCATCAAAAATAGGAGGATGTAGCACTGTATCAGATTTCTTAATAAACAATTGATTTAATTTCAGTATCTCTGCCTCTGTGAGTATCTTAGCCCCTTGATTGATTAGGTCCAGCAGGAATAGAGGAACCAGTTTCCTTTGGGTTTTGAATTGAACCATATCCCTGATGGCCTGAGGGGTGGTGTAAAATACAACTTCGCCTTGAGGATTCATTACAGCCCTCTGTATTGGATCATAGCAACTAGCACACAAGTAGATAAGGTCAAGGAACTGTCTGACTTGGGGCATCTTAAAAGTTGGGAGGGAGGACTCCCAAATGCCTAGGATATCTGTTCCATCTCTGTGCCTAGCTCTGAGTTCATTTAGCAGATGAATGTGGAATGTGCATTTGGATGGGGCATCTTCTGAAATCTGGTAATCTAGGTCTGCGAAATCCTACCAGTACAACTCTCTCTGAGGAGCATTCAATGGAGTAACGTTAAGGGCTGCTGATCCTGCAGGGGTGTCCATGTTTGCTTCAAGTATTTCTTGAGATGCTGGGTCTGCTAAGTGAAACGATGGAATTGAGAGGGACAGAAAATAACAGGGTTACTGTACAGCCAAATATAACAGTGTTGAGCTTTCTGAGTAGGCCTTTATGTAGTGTGGCAAACCTTCTTTGACAATTTGGGAGCAATGCAGTGAGTTCACGATTGCGCGAACAGGGCAGGGTTTAGACAGTAATTGAAGTTTAAAGGAGGTTTCCGCCACGGCGATTCAACCTCAAATGGTTCAACAGAGGTAGGATACAGTTGGGTCCCTGGTTGAATTTCAATCTTACGCCTGTTTAAGGTGGATTTTACAAAAAATCATGAAAAAACCAGCTCGAGAGAAGACGAAGTGTCAAATACCTGTTTAAACAGTGGCTTGGGATGAAGCAGCAGCTGGGTTAGCGCTCTGAACTCTTGCAAATGGTCGTAGGCTGGCTGGTAGAATGGTCGTCGTGGAATGCATGCAGACAGCGGAGAGGTGATTTTCGCAGAAAAATGACAAAATTGCGAAAAAACCGTAAAAATATGGCTTTTTTCTTTATTGGCGCGCTTTTTTGGATGACGTCAGCATGGGGGACCGGGTTGGATGACGTCAGCAGGACATCATCGGGTGACGTGGCGGCCTAAGACCGGTCCACGGGGGTGATGAGGTGGTGGCCAGGTGGGCGAATGAGGGACGAGGTGGGCGGACGTGGTGATGACGTGCATGACAACAGAGCGGGGACGTGGGGAGGACAGATGTCACCATATCGGGCCCCCTCCTACACGGCAAGGAATCTGTCAGAGGGGGCTCCGATGGAATTTGGATGCGACATCTGTCCCCACGTGACGTAGGCGTCTGACAGATATCGGAAGGTATCTGTCGGACGTTGGGGGTCTTCCGATATGGATGTGAGCCGTTGATCTGCGGGCGCGCGATCTGACGGCTGTCGGGTGACGGAGCTGCACGGGTGATAACTCCTGTTCTTGTTAACTGTCGGACGTCGGGTTTTCCCGAAATCGCTGCCAGCCGTAGATCTGGGAAGGCCACCATCGGACGGTCATCGGGAGGACTAGTTGCACGGGCTATAGCAGTGAGTGGGCGGGTCTTAAACAATTATATTTTTCGGCAAGCGCGACGGCGGGACCCTCCATGTGACAAATGATTTTCAAAGGTTTTTTATAGTTTTATTTGCAAAAAATAATTCGGTCCGCCAACATTAGGAAACGGTGAAATTTGCGGTTTTTTATGCAAAATTTGTGTGCAAAATTTATGAAGGCAGAACTATAGGAAAAAAGGGTTCCGATGAATTTATACAAAAAAAGGAAAAACTGGCTCCCGACCTTGGGATAAGGCGGGATAGGTATATTTTCATAATGTTTCCGCGCTTGGATGGTTTTAGGGGATTAAAAGGTTTTCTTCAAGGGTCTTTTAGGGCAAAAATGGAATTTTTGGGTAGGGAAATGGGTTGAGATGGAGAAAAAGGTGGAACATGGGTTCTTGACCTTAACCAGGTGTTAATTCAATTCCCAGGGAGTGAAGATTATGGCTATAGTGCCAAGGGGAAATATTTATACAATGTGGGATTTATACACCATGGTGTTATAATAGTAGGGATAATGGAGTATAGGGAGCTAAAATAGTAGAGTTAGCTGTTAATATGGAGGGAACATATGGATGAAGACCAGTATATCCAAGTTTTCTTGAAAATAACTTGGAATCAACAGTAGATCAAAATGAAAAGATTTTTGCACAAGAAATGTGGCTTTTAAAGGCCATAAGCACCATCATAAAACTTTAAGTTTCTCTTATGTGCATAATTCATGAAGGGGTGTTAGTAATGAGTGATATATAACTGGAAAAGGAAGTCAGTCATGCTCCAGTATATTGTTTGCTTGTGCATTGTTTAGCAACTTTGGTGCTGAAAGAAACATCACTTCTGCAACCCCATCTACCTACCCAACTAGTTCACCTAACATTTTTTATTCCTTCTTAGAGGGTGCACTTGGACTTGCAAACCCTTTGTATGCCCTTTTCTTTTCCTTGGCTTTTTTCTTTCATTTCCTATCTAGTACTACCCTTATTCCTTCCAAGGCCCCAGGTTAAGTAGTTGGGAACCTTAGTTTCTCTACCTAGCTACTGATCTGCCAAGATTAAACAGTTTGGACAGATTTCTTTCTCTATTCTACAGCAAAAATTGAAAATATGGCATGATCCAGATTAGGCTGTTGGACCATCCATCAAAATTGAGTCCCTATCAAGATTCAGACACACCTTGTCTCCTTATGGAAATATGGGATCTTTGCTTTATCAAAGCAGAGCATATTTGGACCTTTTATAGCCAATCATGAAATATGAAACCTATTGGTATAGGTATCCAACACAAACCACGCAAAAACCAAGTGTAATGGTACAAGAGCAAGTGTCCTCCAGGGCTAGGCCCTTAGCCTCCAGGGGTACACTGCTTGAAGTTATTCCAACCTCAAAGATGAAATAGTAACCAAGTTTGTATGAATGCATCAAGTAAAATTACAGTAGAGCAGTTCTTAGCGAGACTCGATGATCAAAGCTTTGATCTTAAAAGAAATTACATAAAAGCATAACAATATCTAACTCTCTCTGAGCTAACAATGCTGCCCCTTTTATAAGGGTGATGGCAGAGATATCTAAGTGCAAAAATAGATAAAACAGTGATCCCTCAGGATCAAGTATCCTGAGGGATTCGCCAAACCGTTAGTCCTCAGTCATTTCTTTTCTTTCCTGTGCCAAGCTGATATCTCCACTACCTTTCCCGAGCTGATTCACTTTGATTTATTTTGCCTTGTTTGCATATGGTCTCCCGTCAAAGGGACAACGGTTACCTCGTCCTTGTCCTTTCCTTTGGAACAACAAATTCTCGTTTTTCCTCCTTCCTGCATAAGGGAATGACAATTGTTAGCGTTTTTGTCTTGCATATTAATCTCACATGTTTTATTACAATTCTTTATCGTTTTCCGATTTCATGATGCAAAAAGGTTTGTAAGTTCTAATGAAAAGACGCTGAAATAATCCTCAAAAACATACCTTCTTTAGTATTACACACACCCCCCTGCTTACCCTTTTTCATGCCCCCATGAAAACATTGTAGTTGACGTGTAAGGCAGTGAGTGAGTAGGTTGGAGATGGAATCTCATGTGAAGGCCTACAGCCATGATGCGTAACTAGGTATTCAAAGAAATGGCCTCCCTGACCCTCAGACATCTCATACAAGGCTTGGTATCCAGGTGCAGGGTGCCAAATAATTGGACTCTGGAACCTATATCCTAACCAGGATGGCCCTGCCCTCAAAACGATTTCGCCGTATAGGTGCAAGCGGTTGGTAGCTAATTTAAAATTCTCATACTTAAATGGTTCCCTCAGTTGGATATTCGGATTAGAGATTTGATACCGAAATTTAGCTGCATCAATGGCAGGGTCTTTGATAGAGAAAAGAGTATTCTAATCCCTGCCGAATGATTGCCTCATGCATGGGTCCTAATGCTTCAATTACACCTCGAGTCTTCATGAGGTTTCTATGTTTTCTCCATAACTGTACTAGATCCCTAGGCTTAGCTCTTATCCATAAATCTAATCCGTTTTCTTGTCTTTGGAAAGCATTATAGGCTTTGAGCCATTTAATTTGATTAACCCCACATGAAATAAATGCCTGTAATTGGATATCCCCAACAAAAGGGCCAGGGTTCAGCTCGCTCTCCTGTTCTAGTACAAGGTTATGTAACTAAAACTCACGCAGTAGTCTCTGAACTTTTACCCTGTAGTGCTTACAATAGTTTATAAAATCATTGATGGTGTTAACATCCTTTATTTTCAATTGCAAATATCATTCCATTAAAAACAAGGCATAATTCTTAGCAGGGGCTCTACATGCTAAGACGTCATTGTATAAAGAACATAAGGTATCCATCTTCTTGATAACTACATCTAACTTATGAGTTACCTTCGTGACTTTCTCTTGTTCCCTTCACCACCCTTCAAAGGCCTGACTTTCAGATAGATTGACATTCCTAAGCTGCTGCTGTAGCTCTTCATACTTTTCTCGAGGGACCGTTTGCTCTCTAAGTTTTTTTGCTTCCTGCTGAGCTTGCTTCAAACCCTTTTGTAGGGTTACCATTTTTGGATCTCTTTTCCATGCGGCAGTGGAGGCCGGGAGTTTTACCTAAACTTTCCTATTGCGTTGCTTTGAGTTCATAACCCTTATCACTCTCGAAAGTGGTGCCTCCATCTGAATTTCCTTATCACGGGTCAACATCTCATCCATTTCTATCTTAACGTGGATATCAGTCCATTGTTGTTCCTTTTCAATTGGAACAGTAGTCTGTTTCTCAACATCATTTGGAACAACAGCCTAGCTTTTGACAGGGTTTTGAATAGCAGGATGGATTCTGGTCCTCCACCCCTTTGTCTTGAGGGGTTTTGCTAGAGTGGTCACATTTTTCCTTCCCGAAGTCCTTTTGACCCTTTGCCTTGCTTTTATAATGCTAATCTGCTGGTGGAGCTGGACTATTATGTTTAGTAATCTCTGTTATTCCTTTCGCAATTCCCTAATTTCCGCAATTTCCTTAGAAGGAACAGCAGACTGTTCACTACGGCCTGGACTGTGACTAATTCCCTGATTTTCTTTTTGGGGTGTTTCTCCACTGTTCTGCTCTGCCTATTCCGGGGCAAGAACCCTAACTGGTTCTGTTATTTCTTTGGCGACCTCTTTTTCTGCCCCTGTTTCCTCTGGAATTTCTTCTGGTGTCTTCTGGTTAAGAACGGATTGTTCCTGTTCAGCATCTCCTATCATCTTTTCATCATGAACAGGCAGATTCTCTTCTTCTGCCTCCTTTGCATGTGATTCTTCAGGTGCATTTTCCTCCTGGGGTTTCTCTTCGGCATGGCGGTCTAATGGACTGGAAGGTTGGCAATATTCACCCATATTGGCCAAAACTTTCGCCAATTCATCTTCTCCCAATGGGTCCTGCAATGGGATACCTTCCTGTTGTTCTGTTTCCTCCTCCTGCTCGGATTGCTCGGCTTCTTCTTCTTTGTCTCCTTATTCTTCATATTGCTTGGCTTCTTCTTCTTTTTCTCCTTCTTCTTCAGCTTGCTCGACTTCTTCCTCTTTTTCTCCTTCTTCTTCTGATTGCTCGACTTCTTCATTTTCTTCTTCTTCTTCAGATTGCTCGGCCTCTTCTTCCTTTTCTTCTTCTTGCACTCCTTTCTCATTGTCCTCCCTTTCTGGCCGTGGGGGTTGCTCATATTCTATTTCTACCGGCTGGCTGGTGTTTTCTTGGGGCTTCTCCAGCCCCCTCGTAGTCGTACTAGCCGAACCAGTTTCCTGTGTTTTTCTGGCTGCTTTGGTGTACCGGTGGCATGTTTACGCTTTGCCAATTTCTTGCGTTTCTTTGGATGCTCGAGTGTACTGGTGGCATGTTTACATTTTGGGGATGATGTGGTCAATCTCCCATTTATCATGGCAATTAGCTCTTCCCAACTGCTCTGCTGCTGGGTGAGGCTATGGTTGACTATTAACCGAATCAACCCATGATGACTAACAACTAACTCTACATGTTGTGCCTTTTTTATGCTCCATGCAACGCCATGAAGTAATGAATTCAAAAATGCAGGTAAATTTACAGAGCATTTTTGTTTTGTACAGCTAAGGGTTTAAGATATCGTTGTCTTACCATGTCTTTTCTACCTTCACAGGTGATGTAGCTTTGAATGGTCTTCACCAATTCTGCCCACGGCTCTCTTAGTGCTGCTGGCAGAACCCCTTTTCCTCTAATTGTCAGGCTCTAGCCTTCATCCTGGAAGATTTCTATAATCTTCTGCAATCTCTCCTTCTTTAAGTTCCATACAGGTCCAGTGGCTGGCAGTCCCGGGACTTCTGTGATTATGTCGTCAGTGACTGCTATGCATCTCCCCCTCACTATGGAGTGATCCTCTTGCAAGTTCTGCAAGAATTCAATTGCCATAGTCTCGTTAGACTCCTGCAAGCGGTTGAGATAACTCAGCCACCCTGCTCTTTCCAGGATTTCCCGGGCAGTAGCAGAGACTATTAACACTTGCGGTTCTCTCCGAATCGATCTTCCTCCCATGGTTTCACTGTAAACTCTCAATGGAATGGCAGTTGTTCGCACTGTTGAAACACAGAGAGGCTGACAGATGCAAGACTCGTTCAAACTTTAATTCTGCAGAGTATACAATGGAAATGGCTTTGAACAGCAAGTCATGCAAAAAAAATAAAATAAAAAGAAATAGTATACCGTTGAGCCGTGTTATACCCCAGTACACAACTTCCCGAATAGTGAGCTGACACGTAATCCAGGGAATGATGAGGTAAACCTCCCCCCCGCAATGCGATAGGCTACCCCAGCCGTCAAATAAAGGAGCAGCGTCTGCTCTGCAACAGAGTCCTTAAGGAACAACGTATGGCAATATGCCATGTTTACAAAAGTAGCAAATTACCGAAATCGAGGTGTAGAGTTGCGTCGCTTAATACGTAAGAGACTATGGTGATATGATGCAAGGTTGGGGATAAGACATTTGCCATAAATAGAGAGTCTCATGCGGTCATTGTCGATTGTTCTGTCATGATTGGTGATAATATATATTCATGCGTTATATGGTTTGGGAAATAATATATAATTGATTACTAAGGCATAAGAAACAGAAGGGTGCTAATAACTTACCTATTGGTGTAAATAATGTGACTTCAATACCATTAACAATGCTCTGCTGTCGACAGGTGTCCATAACCTTGGTAGAGTTGTTTATTTCACCCATGGAACAATGATCCTTTGTGTATGCTTAGGAAATGTTGTGTAATGTCAAAATGTAGGCCGTTATGCTGGCTTGGTGACCAGTTAGCCATGATTCCATTCACGAGGAAGGAGTGAAAAGTGGGCAGGCCGGCTCATGATGAGACCTCCTATTCCAAGGTTTGTTTATTTGATATACCTTTTGGATCATATCCCTGGTGTGGTGGCCATAGTGAGAATGCTACTTCGCTTTTGTCCTCATGATCATGGTAGGCTGGCTCTTAATGAGACCCCCTATCCTGCATTTGACAACTTATAAGTCATGTTTGCTTTTTTTTTTTTCTTTCTTTTTCATAAAGTACTTTTCTTATTTATACGCAAAGGGCAGTTCAACACTCCTTAAGAGTAGGAATGGTGGAAGAAGTCTTAACATCTCAATAGGAAGATATAAACCCTTTGCTCTTATTCCTAAATAATAATCAAAGAAGATTAAAAGGGACCAACATGATAGAGATAACCAATCAGAGCAGAATTAGTAGAACAATGACAACAAAAGATGATAAATAAGCATGTCCTTCCTTCTGTCCTCTTACCAATTCAGGGCAATTTCTTATAAAGATAGCGATTTATGATTGACTGATTTCAGTATGTTGTGATTTTATATCCATTGCATAAGTTCATAGCTGTATTCTAAAAGACTTGAAAGAACGGGAACAATAAGCATCCTTAATTTAGAACAGCAAAAGGAACAAGTTGTTTCACAGGGAGAGCAAAAGCATGCAAGTGGTGTTTCTTTGAGAAAATGAACAACAAAAGACCACAAATGTTGTTCTTTTGGAAAAGGAACAACAGAAAACGCAAATGTCGTTCCTTTGAAAAAGGAACAACAAAGATGGAAAATGTTGCTCCTTTGGAAAAGGAACAACAAAACACACAGATGTCGTTCCTTTGGAAAAGGAACAACAGAACACACAGGTGTCATTCCTTTGGAAAACGAACAACAGAAATCGAAAACGTTGTTCCTTTGGAAAAGGAACAGCAAAACACACCAATGTCGTTCCTTTGGAAAAATAACAACAAAAATAAAAAATGTTGCTCCTTTGGAAAAGGAACAGCAAAACACACAGAAATGTCGTTCCTTTGGAAAAGGAACAGCAGAAATAAAAAACGTTGTTCCTTTGGAAAATGAACAGCAAAACAAGCAAATGTAGTTCCTTTGAAAAAGGAACAACAGAAATCGAAAATGTTGTTCCTTTTGAAAAGGAACAACAAAACACACAAATGTCATTCCTTTGGAAAAGGAACAACAGAAATCAAAAATGTTGTTCCTTTGGAAAAGGAATAGCAAAAACACACAAATGTCGTTCCATTGGAAAAGGAATAGGAGAAATAAAAAATGTTGTTCCTTTGGAAAAGGAACAGCAAAAACACACAAATGTCGTTCATTTGGTAAAGGAATGGCAGAAATAAAAAAATTTGTTCCTTTGGAAAAGGAACAGCAAAAATACACAAATGTCGTTCCTTTGGAAAAGGAACAACAAAGATCAAAAATATTGTTCCTTTGGAAAAGGAACAACAAAAACACACAAATGTCGTTCCTTTGGTGAAGGAACGACAGAAATAAAAAATGTTGTTCATTTGCAAAAGGAACAACAGAACACAAAAATAAAGAAAAAGAACCAAATTACAATAAAATTACGGCTGATCCAAAGGGGGTTGTTCTTTTGAAAAAGGAACAGCCAGAAGAAAATGTTGTTCTTTTGAAAAAAAGGAACAGTAAAAATATTAACAACAAAATGTTGATTCAAAAATATGTACAAAATGATTCAAGAAAAGAAATTATGTACAAACTGTAAAAAGAAATAAATTCCTTAATGAATTATAGGTGAGGAAGACTTCTCTTCCTCCCCCAAAATCTCCATATCAGAGTCTCGGCGTAGCTGCTGGCAGAAGGACTCCTGAGTGAGTGGTTTACGATAGAGATGAACTCAGTGGCCATTTGCCTTGAAGGCATATCCAGAACCGTCAATAGTGATTAGAGTAAGGGTACCATTGTCATGTACCTTTTGGATTTCGTATGGTCCCAACCAATGAGTCTCGAGTTTCCCGGGGAAGTCTTGAAACCTGGAGTCATACAAAAGAGCCCAGTCACCTTCGTGGAAGACTTTATTTTTAATGAGAGCATCATGCCATTTAGCTCGCTGCTACTGGATCAGGGCAATGTTTTGAAGTGCAAAGAGCCTAATTTCGTCCAGCTCATTGATCTGCTGTAATCGATTAATCTGTGCCTCAGTTAAATCTAAGCCAACTTACTATGTTGTTCGTAATGTTTGGATTTCGAATTCTATGGGGAAAATGGGTTGTTTTCCAAACACTAACTGATAAGGTGAGGAACCAGTGGTACTTCTCCATGTTGTTCTATAAGCCCACAGTGCTTCAGGTAGTCTAGCATCCCAATCACGTCTATGTGACGCAACTGTTTTTGTTAGGATTGCTTATATTATTTTATTGCTGCTTTCTACCTGCCCATTTTCCTGTGGGTGGTATGGAGTAGTGATTTTATGTTGGACATGATAGTTGTTGAGTGTTGCAGCTATTCTGTTCCCAGCAAACTATGGTCCACCGTCTGTAATTATCTCTCTTGGAAGGCCATAACGTACAAATAGATGGAACATGAACTGTATGACAGAGTCCTTTGTAGCTCTTGGCAATGCCTCTGCTTCAACCCACTTGGTGACATATTCTGTTGCCACCAAAATATATGTTTTTTGGTTTGATGATGGGTTAATTGGTCCAACGAAATCAAGAGCCCATCGCTCGAATGGTTCGATGACTAGATGTGGTTTCAGAGGCATCTCATCAGACTGACCAGGGCATCCTGCTCTCTGGCAACTGTCACAGGCTTGGACAAATTTCTTTGCATCTTTGAAAATTGTGGGCCAATAATACCCTGTTTGTAGCACTTTATGTCCAGTTCTGCTATCGGCGAAATGTCCACCACATGGTCCGTCATGGTAGGCTTTCAAAATGTCAAAGATTTCATCTTCTCAAACGCATCTCCTGATATGCATGTCTGCCCCTGTGTGGAACAAATAGCCCCCAATCCAAGAAAATCGAGTACTCCGCTGAACAATATGTTTCCGCTCATTAGGGGTTAGATGCTTTGGTAGTTTACCTACTGCTAGGTAATTGGCAACATCGACATACCAGGGTGTTTGAATAGCCACAGCAAACAGATGCTCGTCTGAAAATTGATCTTCAACTTCTACTGCATCAATTGGCTTTGGCATTCTTGAGAGAAAATCGGCTACAGGATTTTCTTTTCCAGGTCGATCCTTGATTGTAATATCAAATTCTTGCAATAAAATCAGCCATATAGTTATTCTACCATTTGTGATAGGCTTGTTCGCTAAATATTTTATGGCAGAGTGATCTGTGTACAAGATAACATGATATCCAGTAATGTAATGTTTGAACTTATTGACAGCATGTATTACAGCTAGAAATTCTTTTTCAGTAATGGTGTAGTTTAATTCAGCAGGGGATAAATTTTTGCTAATGTAATAAATTGCATATGGTTTTCTATCCTCTTCCTGCCCAAGGACTGCTCCAATGGCTGTATCTGAGGCATCAGATGATATCTGGAATGGAAAATCCCAATTTGGTCCTCAAAGGATTGGGGCTGTGGATACGAGCTTCTTCAGATCCTTGAAAGCACATTCACATTTTTCTGTCCAAAGAAAATCAACGTTACCAATTAGTGCATACAAAGGTGCAGCAATATGTGAATAATGTTTTGTAAACCTCCTGTAATAACCAGAAAATCCAGGAAAACTGTGTACCTCTGTTTGAGTGGTAGGAGGGGGAATAAGCAAAAGTATTTGGATTTTGGCTGGGTCTACCTGAATGCCAGCTGCTGAAATATAGTGTCCTAGGATAAGTCCTTCCGTCATCATCATATAACATTTTTCATGGCTTAAACAAAGCCTGGTAGCAATGCAGCATTATAGGACTTTTTCTAGTGTATCCATTGCTGGATCGAAATCATCTCTATATGGTGTAAAGTCATCCATATATACTTCAAGTCCTTCATTTATTAAGTCTACAAAAATGCTAAGGATAGCCCTTTGAAATGTGGCAGAAGCATTGCATAAGCGAAAAGGTAAAACTCGGTAGGCAAATGTTCCCCAAGGACAAGTAAAAGTAGTTTTGTCTTAGTCTTTAGGGGAAACCTGAATCTGATTGTATCCACTGAAGCCATCCAGGAAAGAAAATAATTTCTTTCCTGCCAAAGTGTCTAATACTTGGTCGATGAATGAGAGAGGGAAGTGGTCTTTTTGTGTTGCTTTCTTTAGCTCTCTATATTCCACACAGATTCTCCATTTCCCATTTTTTTTTTGTACCACCACAAGAGGAGAGTCCCATTTACTATCAGAGATAGGGTAGATAAAATTGACATATAAAATTTTTTGAAGTTCAGCTTTTACCACATCTTTTAGATGAAGATTTAGTCTCCTTTGAGGCTGTCAAACAGGTCTCGCATCTTTTTCTATATAAATGTGGTGTGTACATAACTGGGGTCCAATTCCTTTCATATCAAGGTAGTCCCATGCAAATGCTTCTTTATATTTCCTTAACACATGGATGAGCTTCAAATCTTGTTCGGATGTGAGGTTGGCATTAATGTTTAAGGTTTTTCCTGGTTCAATTTGCACAATTTTACTATTTGCAACAGAAGTGACAGGTACTGTATGATCATGTGTATCTTTCAGAGGATGTTCTTCTAATTCATTATCAAATGTTGCTTTTATCATATGACATTGTGTATGGGATGTGAGTTCAGTTTGACTAATGAAATTATTAATGGCATCATCTTCTGTTTGGTCTTTGAAATCAAGTGCCTCTTGTATAGTTAATGGAGATTTAATGTCATCAGTAAGGTATGATACAGGGTGCATATTAGTTCTGACTATTTGTTGAGGGAAATGTTCCCCTAGGGCTTTTGGGTTGAAACCCTAGCAGACTAAAAGTTGTCTAAACAAAGAAACACACATTCACACAGCCATTACACTATTATAAGCAAATTCTATAGTGAGAGGGGTGTACCTTAGGTCCTATGTTTGAGAAGGTCCTTTAGGGTCCAAACCCTTCTTCAAGTTCCTTTCGCTCCTTTGTCCTGCAAAACAACCAATTCCAAAGAACACAATAGTATATGGACAAAAGCTTATAAAGAAATCATCTTCATGTTATAAAGAAAGGTATTTAGTTATGAACTTTAAAAAACCATTCACATATTAATTCCAACATGAATATCATAAACATAAAGAAGATTTATATCAGAAACCAAGACATGTTTCTTTTATTATAGACAAATAAAATGCATAAAAGGAATGATTTCACCTAAGTCACCTTTCACAGGCTCCAAGCAAAGCTTCCTTCCGGATCCATCCAGCCTCAAGCCTTTAGAAAACTCCTTCCATGGCTTACTCCATGATGTCATAAGTAGTGAATGAACATCAACACACAAGGAAACAAAGGATTACTGTACAAATGGGGGAAGTGCAGAAGGCACAAGGGTCTTCAGACCTGGTCAGGGGAAAAATCTCAGTATAATAACCTTTCTCTCTCTTCTCTCCTCCCGTAGGCCTTCCCTTTGAGGTCTTTTTATACCTCTCCCAAAGTAGTTTTTTAGTCGGGAGTTGGTTGGGAACAGTTGGGCCACGAGCACTAACAGGTGATCAGCAGGTAAAACCCGCGATATCCGTCCGAAATTAAGGAGTTTTATATTTTTTTAAGTGTTTTAATACATATATGCGGGTTGGGTATATGCCTACCCACGTATACACACGTTTAACTCAGGACAATGTCGCGTATAAGGGATAAACATTGTTTTTTAAATTTTGGACCAGGTCTAGAAGGAGGGGTTGCCCTAGGCCATGAGTGTAGCATCACAAACCATAAGAGTGAGATTTGGATATATAACAGATGCCCCCTAATACATGAGGTCAGAAGGGGTACATGATGGCCGAAATGTATTAAGCAAGTACATGGAAAG
>APFE030415115.1:0-10206 GCA_000404065.3 Pinus taeda
GACATGAGCCCTTGATCAGTTAATTCCGATATCTAAGAGAATATAGATCAAGTTTGGTATTACAGCAATCTTCTTCATATTCTTCTCAAAATTAAAATGAAGAGATCAACGAAAGAATTCAAGTAGAGAATGTTGAATTCAAGGGACTTCTACAAGAAGTAGAAGATGAGAAGTAGAGATTGCAACTTCAATTACGAGCCATGGAATAGTCCCTGGAAAGGTTGAAATGTAGCAAGGGTTTATTGAAGTCATCGTCATTTTCTTAAGAGCTAAACAATGTTGGTAATTCTTGAGTTTCATCTTCACAAGATGCTATTTCTATTGGAAGCCTTGAGGTACCCATTTCAGGATTGGCGTACATTGAAGGAGAATGTTTGAAGGAAACAGAAGTTTCCAAGACATTGCCAAAACCATCAAGGAAAGAGAATGATGAGAACATATCACAATCTTCCCATGATAGTGCACATTGGAGAGAAACAACTAAGGAAAGCTCTCATCACCAAACATGTAGTAGAGACAACCAAGTAAGGTATAAAAAGTCTTAGCATGCTAATGTTCCTTTTAATTACATCTAAATTTCTGATGAAGAGAAAATTCTATTGCATATAAAACCATGTAGCTTTTATGGCCTATATAACCGTGTAGTTGCCAACTGTCAGAAAATAATGGCAGCGAGAAAGAGGACATGACATGAAACGTCATCTCTGCATCAAGGAAGGAAGAAGATTAAGGGGGGAGAAATGATCTAGGTGGATATTGGTGGCCACCCACCAATTCCACTTGGACACCCACCATTGCTTCTTTCAGTTTTTCAGTTTCCTTAATTATAGCACAATTTACTATTTTTAGCAGTTTTGAGGCTCCTAAAATTCTGAAGCCGTTTTTAGGCCCTAAACGACGTTTTTTGGAGGCCCTAAACAACGTTTTTTGGGAAATCTACCACCAATGATTTTCTGTCCAAAATCATCTTTTCCATTGTAGCCCTCAAAGAGATCTTTCCAACGGGCTATCATGCATGTCAAATGGAGATAATATGACCAAGTTGTGACCACGGGAAGTTCGTTGTCCAAATCACCCCAATGAGGCCCATAAACTCTTAGTGTTACATCTCCTCGGGTTACGGTTTTGGTTGTTTAGGGTTTGCCCTTATTGTTCAATAATGCAAAGGCCCTTGAGCCTCATTGTAAGATAGTTCAGAGGCATGTAGCCACCACATCTCTTCTCAGAGATAAGCTACCATTGCCCTAGCTGGTTTATTTTCATTCCTATTCGTAAGCATATTTTAGTTTTTATATTAATGAAATGAAGTATTATTTCTGCTGCATTTCTATGTTTACAGTTATCTCTATAATTTGTTGCATTCTTGTTTAAATCTAGATCAGTGGTATTAGAGTGGTCTGCTTTCTTCTCTGTTTTTATTTGCATGTCCCCAACGAGGTCAGGATATAAGGAGTTAGGGCTTGAACTAGTCGAACCTGTTTAAATATCGATCAGTGGTATTAGAGTGGTGTGCTTTCTTCTCTTTTTTTATTTGCATGTCCCCAACGAGGTTAGGATATAAGGAGTTAGGGCTTGAACTAGTCGAACCTTTACAAGACCAGCCTCGCAAATCCCGACGACCTCCAATGGTAGATGGAAAGAAAGATGAGGGGATAGGAAATCCTATCAAAATCTTGCTCAAAGAAGCCCTCGAGTGACAAAGGAATGTGATGATGGACAACTTTGCCCAGATCCTTCAACAGCTACCCAAGGGTGGCACATCGACTTCCGACAGCAACTCTGGAAACACCACACCATTTAAGGTACACATTAATTTTGAAATCCACATATTCGAGGGTCAGATAGACATAGATGACATTGATAAATGGTTAAATGTGCTGAGGGTTATTTTTTTGTTCATGATTTTTCCAGTCGGGAAATGATTATCTTCGGTCTTCTCAAAGCAACCCCCCACGTCGAGGATTGGTGGGAAACCTACTGTGAGCAGAGGGATGAAAGTAATGGCTCACTATTTTCAGCCGCACCCACTTGGAATTCATTTCGAGATGCCATCAAGGAGCAATACTACCCTGTCAGAAGCTATGAGGATAAATACATAAAATGGATGACGTTGTGACAGGCAAGGGACCAAGACATGCTAGAGTTTACCAATATTTTCCATACCCTTCGCACAAAATTGGGTATCAAGGATACAGAACATCATTTGGTACTCAAATACCATGGTTGCCTACACAAGTACATCCATGAAGAAATAGAATTCCTGAATATCTCCTCGCTTGGAACGACATACAGGTATGCCATCAAGGTCAAGCAAAAGTTTAAACGAAAGAAGTGAGACTTTCGATTTGCGAATCCGAAACAAGGGAAAGGTACCCCCAAACCACAAAACAAAGGACAAAGCCAAGGCAGGGTAGCCCAAGACAACCAACCAAAGCTGCAAGCAAAGAACAGCGTTGCGAAGCTGAAAAGGGACACAGGAAAGTGGTGTGAGTTCCATAAGAGCTCCACTCACAACACAAGTGAGTGTCGGGTCAAGCAGTCACTGGTGGCCGAGCTAAAGGTTTTAGAATCAGATGCATGTTTTAACACTGAATCAGAACCCGATAAGGGGAATGACAAAGGGAAGCAACTTATTGATGCAGTGCCCAACACCACCGTTGCCACCACGAAGATCTAGAAGGAGAAACCCGAAGATCCAAAGGAGGAGGAGCGTCTCTTCAACTCCAAGATGTGGGTAAAGGGCTCACTGCTACATTTCATTATTGATGGCAGGAGCCAAAAGAACCTCATTTCGATAGAGGTCATGAAGTAGCTGGGCTTACTGACCACAACACATGCACAACCATATATCATCGAGTGGCTTCACCAAGGAGGGGATCTTTGTATGAGCCAATAGTGTCACCTTCCATACAACATCAAGCCCTTCACAGATAAGGTATTATGTGACATTGCTCCCCTTGAAGCTTGTGATTTATTATTAGGACAACTATAATTGTGGAAGCGACATGCTGTGTATAAATCAAGGCCCCATGTTGTTATTGTTACTTTCGGAAATAAGTTGTGCAGGATACCAAAGGTAGCACCGTCTACCACCATCTCTTTGGTTACTGTAAAACGATGTAGTAAGCTCATTTCGAAAATTGGGAATTTTTTTTTCCTGATGATATGCCCTTAAGGAAAGAAAGAGACAGTGGCCATGACCCCAAGACAGGGCCCCTCCGCATGACAACTACAAATGGACAAGGTTGTGGAGGAGTATGAGGACATCTTCACCTCCCCCGCAGGGGTTTCTCTGCACTGTCAGGTCAAGCACTCCATTGATCTGACTCGAGGTGCACCCTGCCCAATGGACCAATCTATCGGCGCTCCGTTATGGAGAATGATGAAATGAAGAGGTTGATTCAGGAGCTACTGTGAAAAAGTCACATCCATCTGATTTGATTGCCTTGTGGGAGCCCAATCGTGTTGGTACAGAAGAAGGATGGGACTTGGAGACTCTGTATTGACTATCGGGCGCTGAACAAGATCACTGTCCATAACAGGTACCCAATCCCATGGATTGACGACCTCCTCAAATAACTGAAGGGGGCAAAATATTTCAGCAAGATCAATTTGATGTCAACATATCACCAGGTACTAATCGAACACTCCGATGTGTGGAAGAATGCCCTTAAAGCCAAGGAGGGCCTTTTCAAATGGTTTGTTATGCCTTTCGAACTGACGAATGCTCCTGCAACCTTCATTAGGCTAATGGATGACATCTTGCGGCCATTCACCAACTCATCTGTAGTGGTATACATGGATGACATCTTGATCCTCAGCCAGAGTTGGGAAGAGCACCTCCACCACATCTGACAAGTTCTCCAAACACTAAAGCAACACAAGTTATGTGCCAATTTGGAGAAATTCACTTTTGGTATGACCTAGGTTCAGTATCTGGGATACATTATTGATGAACATGGGGTGCATGTCGATCTAGACAAGATCCAAGTAATTCGGGATTGGCCATCTCCAACCTCTCTGATAGAGCTTTGCAGCTTTCTAGGCCTTGCCAACTTCTACTGCAGGTTCATGTTAGGATTTTCTCATATCACTTGACCCTTGAGTTAAGTAACCAATGGAGGAGCAAAAGAAAAATTCTTTTGATCCAAATCTCAACAGAAGGCATTCACATAGTTGAAAGATCGCCTCTACTCGACACCATTTCTTGCATTAACAGACTTGCAACAACCATTTGAGGTCAAGACAGATGGCTCTGACTATGCTATTAGGGCAGCCCTTACTCAACACAGGCATCTAGTGGCATATCATAGTGATACACTTTCATACATAGTCCAGAAGTATCCCACTTATGACAAAGAGATGTATTCCATTGTGCAGGCCTGCCGACAATGTAAGCATTACATTTTGGGGAAGGAAACGGTCATCCACATAGACCAACAACCCCTATAGTTCATACAAACGAAAGGGAAATTGTAGAATGATTGCCATCAGAAGTGGTCAACATACCTGCAGCAGTTCCATTTGAATATCAAGTGTAAGAAGGGCAACACCAATAATGTTGCAGATTGCCTTATTCGACCACCGATCATGGCGTTAACCACCATGCTCAACTCCTGTGGGCACAGGACTTCTGATTGGCCACTTCTCTACAAAAGTGACTTGGAATTTGCCTACACAGATGAGACACTCTTGGAGGGTCAGCATGTTCTAGATTTTCACCTCTAGGATGCCTTATTATGCTAGTTAGGTCACCTTTGTGTTCTTTCAAGCAAGCGTGCCAAGATGATTTGAGAAGCACACTACAGTTGGGCTGCTGGGTATTTCGGGCTCAAAAAAATGGTGGCAGTACTACATAAGTATTTCTGTTGGCTGAATTTTCGATAGGATGTCGGGAAGTACATTAGATCATGCATTTCCTATGCCATTTCCAAACCGACCATCAAGAAGCAAGGCTTTTATACCCCGTTGCCTACCCCTAGTCGACCTTGGGAATCCATCTCCATGGATTACATGTTAGACCTTCCTTCCACTAAGCATGGAAATGTTTGTGTTTTTGTGGTCGTTGATAGGTTCTCAAAGATGGCCATTATGGTGGCCTACAAGAAGAATATCACATCAGAAGCCACTACTAAACTCTTCTTTGAACGAGTGTGGGTACACATTGGGATCCGATAGTATATCATCTCAAATCAGGATAGCAAGTTCATTAGTACATTTTGGTCTAGTCTTTGGTCAATGCTAGACACCAAACTCAGTAATTCCACAGCCTCCCATCCTCAAACTAATGGTCAAACAGAGATTGTCAACATGATGATCGTACATATTTTGCGCATGTACAACTCAAAGCATCCATGCACATGGGACGAGAGCCTCCTCTATGTTCAGCACAACTACAGCTCGGCTCTCCACAACTCGACTAGCCATAATCCTTTTTAGGTGGGCTTGGGATTCCAGCCACCATGTCCCATTGATATGGCCATGCCATTTGCAGCTACTCACATAGATTCGACTCATGTCTAGTCCAAAACAGATAATGAAAACAACTTCATTTAGCACATCCAACATATTCACAAGCAGGTCAGTGACATTCTAGATAAATCAAATGCCAAGTACAAGCAGTGAAATGATCAACATCGAGTGCCACACAAGTTTCATGTAGGTGATGAAGTCTAGTTGCATTTTCAAAAGAAACCCCTTACCAGAGCCTATTTGAAACTCAGACCACTCTGATATGGTCCTTACACCATTACCAAGGTTGTGGGAGACAATTCATTTGACCTCATCATTTTCCCATTCCTTGGCCTACACCTAGTGTTCAATGTGGACCACCTTCAGCCATACTTTCCACCAGCACTAGACACATCCGACATTGCAGAACAATGCACACACTCAGAGTTAAATCCAGATTGCATGGAACAAGTTGCAATTGATCAGATCATGGACACACATATCAAGCACACTCACTAGAAAGCTATCCAACTGTATCAAGTTGTCAAAGTAGGCCAACTCCTTCACTAGGGCAAGTGACTCACGAGGGACCAAGTTTTGCAGAAGTTCCCTCATCTCATGGAGGAACTCAACGCAATGGGGACCATTGCTTCCTAAGGGGGGAGGAATGATCCAGGTGGATATTTGTGGCCACTCACCAATTCCACTTGGACCCCCACCATTTCTTCTTTTAGTTTTTCATTTTCCTTAATTATAGCACAGTTTACTATTTTTAGCAGTTTTTCGGGTCCTAAACTTCTGAAGCAATTTTGAGGCCCTTAATAAAGTTTTTTGGGAAATCTACTGCCATCAATTTTCTGTCTAAAGTGGTCTTTTCTGTCGTAGTCCTCAGAGTGATGTCTCCAATGGGCTATTATGCACGTCAAATGGAGATAATATGACCAAGTCGCAAAACTGAGAAGTTGGCTATCCAACTCACCCCAATGGGGCCCATAAACTCTTAGTGTTACATCTCCTCGGGTTACGGTTTTTGTTGTTTATGGTTTGCTCTTATTACTCAATAATAAAAAGGCCCTTGAGCCTCATTGTAAGATAGTTCAGAGGCATGTAGCTTCCACATCTCTTCTCAAAGATAATCCACCATCGCCCTAGCTGGTTTACTTCCATTCTTGTTTATAAGCATATTTCAGTATTTTACATTAATGAAATGAAGTATTATTTCCACTGCATCTCTGTGTTTATGGTTATCTCTATAATTTTTTGTGTTCCTGTTTAAATCTAGATCAGTGGTATCAAAGCGGTCTGCTTTCTTCTCTATTTTTCTTTGCATGTCCCCAACGAGGTTGGGATATAAGGAGTTAGGGCTTGAACTAGTCAAACCTTTGCAAGACTAGCCTCACAAATCCTGACGGCCTCCCATGGCAGATGGAAATAAAGATGGGGGGTAGAATACCCTATCAAAATCTTGCTCGAAGAAGCCCTTGAGCAACAAAGGAACACGATGATGGAAAACTTTGCCTAGATCCTTCAGTGGCTACCCAAGGGCGATGCATCGACTTCCAACAGCAACTCTAGAAATGCCACACCATTTAAGGTACACTTTAATTTTGAAATCCCCATATTCGAGGGTTAGATAGACACAGATGTCGTTGATAGATGGTTAAATGTGCTAGAGGGTTATTTTTTTGTTCATGATTTTCCAGTCGGGAAAAGATTATTTTCGCTCTTCTCAAAGTAGCCCCCCACATCAAGGATTGGTGGGAAACCTATTGTGAGCAGAAGGATGAAAGTACTGGCTCACTATTTTCAGCCACACCCACTTGGAATTCATTTTGAGATGCCATAAAGGAGCAGTACTACCCTATTGGAACCTATTAGGATCAATACATAAAGTAGTCCATGCTGTGACAAGTAAGGGATCGAGACGTGTCGGAGTTTACCAATATTTTCCATAGCCTTCACACAAAATTTGGTGTCAAGGATACAGAGTAGCATTTGCTACTCAAATATCGTGGCTACCTGCACAAGTACATGTAGGAAGAAATAGAATTCCTGAACATCTGCTTGCTCGTCACGGCATACCGGTATGCCATCAAGGTCAAGAAAAAGTTTTAACAGAAGAAGCGAGACCTTGGATCTGCAAATCTGAACAAGGGAAAGGTACCCCCAAACCGCAGAACAAAGGAAAAAGCTAAGGTAGGGTGGCCCAAGACAACCCACCAAAGCTGCAAGCAAAGAACAGTGCTGCGAAGCTGAAAAATGACACAAGAAAGTAGTGTGAGCTCCATAAGAGCTCCACTCACAACACAAGTGAGTGTCGAGCCAAGCAGTCACTGGTGGTTGAGCTAAAGGTTTCAGAATTAGATGCATGTTGTGACTCTGAGTTATAACATAATAAGGGGAATGACAAAGGGAAGCAGATTATCGATGCAAATTATCAGATGGCTTCACCAAGGACAGGATCTTCGTGTGAGCCAACAGTGTTTCCTTCCATACAACATCAAGCCCTTCATGGATGAGGTATTGTGTGACATTGCTCCCTTGAAGTTTGTGATGTATTATTAGGACAACCATACTTGTGGAAGAGACATGTTGTGTATGAATCAAGGCCCTGTGCTGTTATTGTTACTTTCAGAAATACGTTGTAGAGGATACTAGAGGTAGCACCGCTTACTGCCATCTCTTTGGTTACTACAAAACAATGCAGTAAGTTAATTTCAAAAACTAGGAAATTTGTTTTCCTGATGATACACCCTTAAGGAAAGAAAAAGATGGTGGCCACAAACTCTAGACAGGGCCCCTCCACACAACAACTACAAATGGACAAGGTCGTGGAGGAGTACAAGGACATCTTCAGCTCCCCCACAGGGGTTCCTCTATAGTGTTAGGTCAAGCACTCCATTGATCTTACTCCAGGTGCACCGCTACCCAGTGGACCAATCTATTGGTGATGTTTTCTGGAGAACAATGAAGTCAAGAGAAAAATTCAGGAGCTGTTGCAAAAAGGTCACATCCATCCGATTTCATCACCCTGTGGGAGCCCGATCGTGTTGGCACATAATAAGGATGGGACTTGGAGACTCTGTATTAACTTTCAAGCACTAAACAAGATCATTTTCTGTAATAGGTACCCAATCCCACGAATTGATGACCTCCTTGACCAACTAAAGGGGGCAAAATATTTCAGCAATATCGATTTGAAGTCAAGATATCACCAAGTACCAATCGAACCCTTCGATGTGTGGAAGACTACCTTCAAAGCCAAGGAGGGCCTTTTCGAATGGTTGGTTATGCCTTTCGGATTGACGAATGCTCCTGCAACCTTCATGAGGCTAATGGATGACATCTTGCAGCCATTCACAAACTCATTTGTAGTGGTATACTTGGATGACATCTTGATATTCAGTCAGAGTTAGGAAGAGCACCTCCACCACATTTGACAGGTTCTCCAAACACTGCAGAAACACAAGCTATGTGGCAATTTGGAGAAATGCACTTTCAGCATGACCTAGGTTCAATATCTGGGATTTATTATTGATGAATAGGAGGTGCATGTGGATCCATCCAAGATCCAAGTCATTCAGTATTGGCCATCTCAACCCACTCTAACAGAGCTTCGCAGCTTTCTAGGCCTTGCCAACTTCTACTGCAGTTTTGTGTTGGGATTTTCTCATATCACTTGGCCCTTGAGTCAAGTCACCAAGGGAGGAGAGAAAGCAAAATTCTTTTGTTCTGAATCTCAATAGAAGGAATTCATAGAGTTGAAAGATCGCCTCTGCTCAGCACTAGTTCTTGCATTACTAGACTTGCAACAACCATTTGAGGTCGAGATAGATGTGTCTCACTATACTATTGGGGCAGTCCATACTCAACATGGGCGTCGAGTGGCATATCACAGTGAGACACAGTCTGGAAGTATCCAACTTATGACAAAGAGATGTATTCCATTGTGCAGGCCTACCGACAATGGAAGCATTACATTTTTAGGAAGGAAACGGTCATCCACGTAGACTACTAACGCCTACAATTCATGCAGACCCAAGGGAAATTGCAGAATGATTACCATCAGAGGTGGTCCACATACCTACAACAGTTCCATTTGAATATCAAGTATAAGAAGGGAAACACCAATAATGTTACAAATTTCTTTAGTCGACCACCGATCATGGCGTTAACCACCGTGCTCAACACTTGTAGGCACGAGACTTCTGGTTGGCCACTTCTCTACAAGAGCGACCTGGAATTTGGCCACACATACGAGACACTCTTGGAGGGTTAGTATGCTCTAGATTTTCACCTCTAGGATGCCCTGTTATGCCACCTGGGTCACCTTTGTGTTCCTTCAAGTGAGCGTGCCAAGATGATTTTTGAAGCACACTATAGTCGGGTTGCTGGGCATTTCGGGGTCGAAAAAATGGTGGCAGTACTGCAGAAGTATTTCTAATGGCCAAATCTTTGACAGGATGTCAGGAAGTACATCATATCATGCACTGCTTGCACCACTTCCATATAGACCATAAAGAAGCAAGTCCTCTATACCCCGCTGCCTACCCCTAATTGACCTTGGGAATCCATCTCCATGGATTACATGTTAGGCCTTCCTTCCACTAAGCATGGAAATGATTATGTTTCTTGGTCATTGACAGGTTCTCGAAGATGGCCATTATGGCGACATGCAAGAAGAATATCACAGTAGAAGCCACTGCTAAACTCTTCTTTGAATGAGTGTGGGTGCACTTTGGGATCCCACAATCT